>CM056053.1:183102542-183275042 GCA_029574335.1 Rana kukunoris | reverse complement strand
TGGAGGGGCGGGCATAGCTGCTCTGTGTGCTTCTTTCCTCTCGCAGCCCAGAGTTTCTCTCCTAGGAGCTCATTAAACATGTCATATGTAAATAATAGAGATTAGTCCAGGAGGTGGCATTCACTTCATTGGACTTAACTCACAGAGTGCCCCCTCTTTAAACAACCAGCTATAAACAGGTTTAAAAAAAAAAGCAAATCGCTGTAAAAACGTGGTACTTGCGTTTTGGATGCGGGTCCATTGAATTCTATTACATGCAAATGCTGCTTTTTGCAGGAAAAAAAAGTGCCCGGCCCTTTCCAAAAACGCAGAGGCACAAAAAAGCATTGATGTGAACACGTTGCATAGAAAACCATGTTAACAATTTTCCTGCATTTCTGCTAAATGCATAAAAAAACACATTAGTGTGAATGGAGCCTAAGGCTCTAAGTAAGGCTCAATAGAAAAAAAACTATGTCCCGCATTCTCAAAGCACTTACCGCGACGTATCTCGAGATGTATACCGTCGTATCTGTGCACCGTACCCATAGAACTAAGATACGCAAAAAAACTGACTTCACCCGACCGACCTAACTTGCCTACGCTGGCGTATAGTGGGCGCATATTTACGCTGGACGCATTTGGAACTCATATTGATTCTCGATGCAAATGAGGGAGATACGCCAATTCACGAACGTACTTGCGCCCGGCGCATGTTTTAAGTGACTTGTCTTACGGGTTACGTCCGGCGTAAAGTTATTCCCCATATAGGAGGCGCAACTCATGCAAAGGTATGGACCAGGGAACGAACGCCGTCAAATTTTTACGTTGTTTACACCGTTTACGTAGTACGTGAATAGTAGTGTTTCGACGTATCTTAGGCAGTTATTTTAACGTGATTGTGAGCATGCGCACTGGGATGCGTCCACGACGCATGCGCAGTTCATTTTAAGTACTTGTTTGAAGCTCAGCCCATCATTTGCATGGGGTCACGCTTCATTTAAATGTATCACGCCCACTTCCAGCCCACTTCCACCTACTTTGGCTTACGCCAACAACTATACGATACGCCGGCGCAACGTTGGGTGCATTATCTTTGTCAATAGCATGCTTGCCTCTCAACGTTGCGCCGGCGTAGCGTAAAGAAGATACACTACGTCCGCACAAAGATGCGCCGTTGGCTGTGAATCCGGGCCAAAATGTCTGCATATAAATCATAACAGGGGAATTTTGTCAATCATGTCGCCTACCTAACGGCACATCGTCCACTGACCCAACAATCCAAGGCAGGCAATGGCTACTACTGGGTGGGGAGCAAAGGAAAATTGCTCCGCCAGGGAAGGCAAGGAGATAAGTAGGCAGGCGGCTGGCCGGGACTTGGCAGAAGAACATGCGAGCGAAGCTGAATGGGCATGCACCTGAAACTGAAGAAATATTCCCTCCGCTCCGACCAGCACATGATCATCAGAAAGGGGTACAGATAATGGGAAAATAAACCCCCCTAAGCTAGTAGGAGCAGCAAAACGGGGGTTTGTAATTCAGATTATATTTTTTTTTTCATTCTGCACTGACTGTCTTTGAAATTGCCCCAGCCCCTGTTCAAATCCAATCCGGGACAGACTTGTCACCCTACTTTAGGTACATCACCATCACTCACATCATACAGACAGACTACACACAGGCACAGCCCACAGTCAGAGAATAAACAGAGCATGCAGACAATTTCCACACAGTTCACCGGATATACAAAGTCACAGTAGGCCATGTTTTTGATAACATTCATTGATTTAATTGCTGTAATTGTTCGATGAGGGTGGTGGCTGGAAGGCAGAATTACTATTTCTGATGTTCTTGTTGCTCCTATCATTGCATTGATGTAGAAATTTCCATGTTATATGTCTGCTAGGTTAAGGTGACCAAATCTTTAACCACTTAAGACCCGGACCTTTAGTCAGCTAAAGGACCCAGCCAGGTTTTGCGATTCGGCACTGCGTCGCTTTAACAGACAATTGCGCAGTCGTGTGACGTGGCTCCCAAACAAAATTGGCATCCTTTTTTTCCCACAAATAGAGCTTTCTTTGGTGGTATTTGATCACCTCTGCGTTTTTTATTTTTTGCGCTATAAACAAAAATAGAGCGTCACTTTTGAAAAAAATGCAATATTTTTTACTTTTTGCTATAATAAATATCCCCCAAAAATGTATAAAAAAATATATTTTTTCCTCAGTTTAGGCCGATACGTATTCTTCTACCTATTTTTGGTAAAAAAAATCGCAATAAGCATTTATCGGTTGGTTTGCGCAACATTTATAGCGTTTTATTGCATTTTTAATCATTATTTTGTTTTTTACCACTAATGGCGGCGATCAGCGATTTTTTTTCGTGACTGCGACATTATGGCGGACACTTCAGACATTTTTGGCACATTTTTGGGACAATTGTCATTTTCACAGCAAAAAATGCATTTAAATTGCATTGTTTATTGTGAAAATGACATTTGAAGTTTGGGAGTTAACCACAAGGGGGCGCTGAAGGGGTTATGTGTTCCCTAATGTGTGTTTACAACTGTAGGGGGGTGTGGCTGTAGGTGTGACGTCATCGATTGTGTATCCCTATAAAAGGGATCACAAGATCGATGGCGCCGCCACAGTGAAGAACAGGGAAGCCGTGTTTACACACGGCTCTCCCCGTTCTTCAGCTCCGGGGACCGATCGCCGGACTCCAGCGGAAATCGGGTTTGCGAGTCCCGCGGTCCCAGTCCCGGAGCTTCGGACCGGGTCACGGGAGAGCACTGCGGGCGTGCGCTTGCGACCCATGGCTAGGTACTAGCACAGCTTGTACCTGTACGTGGATGTGCCCAGCCGTGCCATTCTGCCAATGTAAATGTGCAGGAGGTGGTCCTTAAGTGGGTAAAATAAAATCCGGGGACATATTTTTTTTTTTTTTTACTAGTAATGGCGGTAATAAGTGACCCGTCGCCGCCCACCTCACAGCCTGTCAAGTCTTAGGCCTCGTACACACGATCGGACATATCCAAAGAAAACGGTCCGCGGACCATTTCCATCGGATATGTCCGATCTGGAGTTTAATCCGATGGCGTGTACACACCATCGGATCAAATTCCCCGCCGGCGGACGGCGCGGTGACGTGTCGGTGACGCGGCAGTGACGTTGAGGCCGCCACGTCACCGCTACGTCATGCACCAGGAAGTAAACACTTCCGCGCGCATGCGTTGGATCCATTCACAGGATACGACGCATGTGTGGGAGGATATGTCCGCTGGTTTACCGTACTAACCAGCGGACATATCCGACGGACAGGTTTGTAGCGGACAAATTTCAAAGCATGCTTTGAAATTTGTCCGATGGACAAATCTGTCCGCTAGCCCATACACACGATCGGAGATGTCTGCTGAAACGGTCCATCGGACCGTTTTCAGCGGACATATCCCCTCGTGTGTACGAGGCCTTACTCTCTTGGCTCCGGCTACTACTGTGTGGGGAGTGGAGGAAGATCACTCCGCCAGAGAAGGCAAGGCGGCTGGCCGGGACTTGAGCCAAGGCAGAAGAAAATGCGAGCGGATCTGAATAGGCGTGCACCCGAAACTGAAGAAATATTCCCTCCGCATCCGAAAGGAGCCCAGATAATGAAACAAAATACACCCCACCCCCCACCTAGTAGGAGCGGGGGTTGTGTAATTCAGAATTTTTTTTTTAATTCTGCACTGACTGACTTTGAAATTGCCCCAGCCCCTATTCAAATCCAATCCAGTGACGAGACCGAGGACAGACTTGATTCGGGGACAGTGTCCTCAATCTGGGGACTGTCCCCGGAAACTGGGGATGTCTGGTCACCCTATATAAGGTGGCAACTGAGGCCTAGTAAACTATGGTGGCTGTGTTGGCACACACATGGTGCTCAGGAAAGTTCCAGAAATGCAGGACAAGATGTCTTTACAAAGATGGCAGATATTCACCAAGCACAAATAATTATTTAGCATGAGGGGTCAGGCACAGAAAACCTCACTTTCGGTCATGCAGGCTATTTCATGTGATTGCTGTATGCATACAAATGAGCAGGCTATGTTTAGGTGTTTGTCTGCTCTGTATGTATTCCCAATGCTTCATTAAGTAAATGAAATATTGGATTTTCGAGTGCTGGCTTATTTTCTACAAAATCCTGTTAACAGCCTCCAGACCAGGACCATTAACCTGTCAGTCACTAGCCCCCAGAGTATGTCCACCAGAAGTGGTTCTGAAGGTTGAAGGATTTTTTTACCTTAATGAATTCTCTTCATTCACACCAGAACGCGATGTGGGAAACCTATGTTCCGTGTGCATCTCCCACACAGCGTTCAAAAAGCACTACTGTTAAGATCTGCAGTGGGTGTCATTGTTAAGTTAAAGCGGAGCTCCAGCCGCAATTTTTTTTTTAAAGTCAGCAGCTACTAACAGTGTAGCTGCTGACTTTAAATAAGGACACTTACCTTGTCCTACTTGCCCGCGCTGATGGGCCCCCCGATGCCAGTCCCACGATCGCTCCGGGTCCCGCGCTGCCATTCACACTATGGGAAACAGGCAGTGAAGCCGTACGGCTTCACTGCCCATTTCCTACTGCGCCTGCATGAGTCTCACGCTGGCTTGTGAATGGGCGCGCTGCTCTCTGAGAACACACACAGTTCCCAGAAAGCAGCGCGCCCCATTCACAAGGAGAAGGACAAGAAGAAAAGGCACCGCGAAGTGGAGGAGGCAGATTACGGACTTCCGCATAGCAACAGGTATTTCGGGTGAGTATTTTTTTTTTTTTCAGGTTTTTTTTATTTAATTTTTTTAAACAACATGGGAAAATGTTGTTTTCCTGGGTGGAGCTCCGCTTTAATAAGACAAACAAGAAAATTGGCAAGTGCTGGGAGATTGAATGGGAAAGGCGGGGAAGGTGGGGGGTATATTTAATAGTCCAGTCCTCAGAGTCTGTATGTGGATCAGTAAAAGAAAATCTGAATAAGGATCAGCAGTGTTTAAAAGTAGCTAAACGTAGCTAAAATCCAATAATATCCATATGTAGAATCCTTAAAGTGAAGTTCCACCCATTTTTTTATGTTTGTCTGTGCTGCATGCCCTAATCTCATACGGCCAGATCCACAGAGCGATTACTCCGGTCTATCTCCTGATACACCGGCATACTTTCAAATTACCCGCGTCGTATCATTAGTTTGAATCCTCAAACCATGATATGACGGCTTCGGGCTTTGATCCGACGGAAAAAGCCGACTAGCGACGACATAAGAGAATGCGACGGCCGTTCGTAACTTCGTGGATTGCCGTAAAAAGTTAATTTGCATACCCGTCGCGGAAAAAGACGCAAACTCCACCCAGCAGGCGCAGAAATATTGCAGCTTAGATCCAAAGGCGTATAGTTAAAGCTGCTATTATCTGGTCTATAGTATATATATAATATAGTATACTTCCCATGTTAAGTATGGCCGTCGTTCCCGCGACGAAATTTCTATTTTTTTTTTTTTTGCGTAAGTCGTCCGTGAATAGGAATGTACGTAATTTACGCTACTAAAAAAAACAAATGACGTTTCGACGTAATATTGCGCAATGCACGACGGGAAATTTCTGAACGGAGCATGCGCAGTTCAATCGCCCGCGAGGACATGCTTCATTTAAATGATTCACGCCCCCTACCCACATAATTAAATTCCGCCGCGAGAAATACACTACGCCGCCGTACCTTACGGGCCGAAATCTTCCTGGATTCGACTTAGAGCCAGGTAAAATACGGTGGCGTAGTGTATCTCTGATACACTGTGCCAGGGCAATTGTATGTGGATCTGGCCCACAGTGTTCAGAATGGACATTTTTTATTTATTTTGTTGCTTGTAAATACCTTTATTTTGTAGTCCTTCATTACTTCCTCCTCCTTATTAGCCTAGGCTATTAAGTCACAAGGCTATTTGCAAGGGTTTCTGGGATAGGCATCATGTTTCCCAGTAGTCCTTGCAAACCTGACTGAAACCTATTACATTGCTTGTGCAGCACTGAGCATGTGCGAGATATGCAAAGCTGAAATCCAGAAAGTCATACAGTCTGGCTTTATGATGCCCACACTTAAGATGGCCACGGTCTATTTCTAGATTATAAACTAATCTAAATGCTGTAACAACCTAACAAAACGGACCTTAGATTACAGACTAACTTTACTAGAATACATTAAGCTTGTGTATTACAGGGGTATTTATATTTAAAAAGTGAAATTGTGGGTGGAACTCCCCTTTAAGGAAAATCCCACTCATATTAGGCAACCAGCTGAATGGAGCGAAGCAACTCTGAAAGGTGTGAAAACAGGAGAGAACGTAACCGCCAATCAGAGTGTTGCATATTGGATGAAAGCAATTTTATTAAAAAAAGGGGTCCCTTGAAGACGTGAATTTTCACGAAACTAGTAGGGCGGAACGAGCGGCACATTGTCATCACCCTCCTGGACTGTTCGGATTCCCTATACGGAAGGCTTTCTATCCACCGCTAAATTGTGAGTGTTTAGTATGTAAGTTACATATTTATTAAAGTTTTAAAAGGTTTTACACGATCGAGGTATCCTTTGTCTTTTTCCATATCCTTGCAAATGTGGTTACCACTGCTTTTGAGGATTGAAATGAGGCAACGATCCACATCAGGCTGTTTGTTTCCAGTTAAGCCCAGCAGTTTGTGTACATTTACAAGCGACCTTGGGTCCCCTGTAATTAAGGGACCATCAGGATCTGGTAAGCAGATCTGTGTGCTCTGTCGTGGAGGCTTTCAGTGGATGGATTTTCACCTATCATCTGTAATATATATGATTACATATATGATTATATCATCTAAGGATTTCTCACATGGGTGAAGGAGGATTTGCTTTTTCTCTTTGGTCACAGATGTGATTTTTTCACCATTTATTCACTTGATTTATGGACTCTTTTTGTTAAAAGCAATTAAAGGAACACTAAAGGTTTGTTTTTTATTAGATCAATTGATTGCTGTAAGCTAGAGCATTTAAATATCACTTACCTCGTTTTTCCTTTTGACCTCCAAAACACAGTAATCCAGGTTTGAAAATTTCATTTCCTGTCTCTCCTCTTCTTGCTTTCCACCAGTACCTGAGCTGTTTGGCATGATGGAAAGCAGAATGTGCTCACCCCCTCCCTATGACTACAGCCCTGCGTGAAGATGCTCTCTTATCCCTCGCAGGCATGGAGGCTAAGCCTAATGGGAACTGTAGTTCCCATTAGGCCGTGATGTAGCAAGAATGAATGCGCACCACAAACCAGGAAGTCGGTCAGAATAACGATTCAGGAGTGACGGAGGTGAAACTAGTTATAATGCAAAACATTACTTTTTACTTTATCAGCTACTGTCAGACTTTGATTTAAGAGGAAAATATTTTTGTCTTTACAACCCCTTTAAGTTTTTTTTTCATCAATGATGATCAGTCCCAGCAATAGACAGAGCTCACGAGTCCTTGTGTCCAGTTACATTCCTATATGTTCCCTCATGGCTGCCTCTAACTTTATGCCAAACACTTGACTTTTCTTGTGTTTGATTTAGGAACTGAATATGGCTCCAGTCAAAGAAATAGAAAGCCAGCAACCAACTTCATTGTAAGTATTCAGTATTATATGGAAAGTGATTCATATTTTGTGGTCAGTCATTAGTGCATTTCTTTCTCTTTTATATATTTTCATGTCAATCAAATGTTTGATTAATCTGAGACAAGAATATAAATCAAAAGACAAGGCTTTTACTTAAAGGGGTTGTAAAGGTTTGTCTTTTTCTTTCTAAATAGGTTCCTTTAAGCTAGTGCATTGTTGGTTCACTTACATTTTCCTTCGATTTCCATTCTAAATGTTTTTTTAATTCGTCTGAATTGTCACACTTTCCTCCTCATTTGTCTCTCATTTTGCATAGTAATTGCATTTCAAAAGCCTGTATAAAAGAATAGTAGTGGTAAAAAAAAACATGGTGGGTTTAACTAATCATTAACTAATCATTCTTTTTGTATAAGACCCCTTTCACACTGAAGGTGCTTTACAAGCGTTTTAGCGTTAAAAATAGCACCTGTAAAGCGCCTGTAAACTGTCTCCCATGCCTCCCCAGTTCGAAAGCCTAAGTGCTTTCACACTGGGGGTGGTGCGCTTGCAGGATAGAAAAAAAGTCCTGCAAGCAGCGTCACCTTGGGGGCCCCTGTCATTGAAGTCAATGGTCAGCGCTGCCGAATCACCCCTTCTTTGGGGCTAAAGGTACCCTGCTCCCGCCCACACAGCGCAGATAAAGGGCAGTCTTCAGTGTGAAAGGGGTCTTAAGTGACAGGGGTGTGTCCTATGCCTACATACTTTTGCCAATAGGTTTCTCTCATTCCCATCTCAAAAAGTTGGGAGATATGAGTATATGCAAGGCAAAACTAGCTGACCTCAGTCTCTCTGCAGTGCAACATATTTTTAAGTACAACCACACTCACAGAGGTGGCTCTAGGCTTTGTGAGGCCTTAGTGAAAACTTAGACATGAGGCCCCACTCCCGCCTATAATGGGAAAAATAATTCAAGCAAGAAAAATGCCTGCAGAAAATGCATGGATCTAGCACACAGGTGATCAGCACCACTTCCAGGGCACCCTCCTCACTCATCAGACATATTCAGCCAATGCAAGAGTGGGGAGAGAGGTGGAGGTGAGAAAGAGAGAGGGGTAATAGAGAGATCCGATGACGCCAACATTAGTATTGATCACAGGCAAATTAGGCAGCCACGAGGCCCCTGTGAGTACGAGGCCTTAGGCGACCGCCTAATTAGAGAGCCGAGTCTGCACACTCACATCACGCTCCCGCTTACCCAGGTTCAATCAATAGCACAGCAAATTTCTGGACTTAAAACTGAATTTCTAGAATTCAGCCACTTTGTAAAATGTGCTGGATTACTAGGGGTTAACTGCAACTAAATACATGCCACCTTGTGGACTTATCTCTTTATTTTACAATTGCTATTACCATCATTTTAACTATTGCTATACTTCTGGTGTTTTGACGCTGGACCTTCTGGTTTCAGATCCTGCAGCTGCAGAGCTTCATGCAGCCCCTGTGTCTGCTGCTACCCTCCTAATTTTCAATAACAGAGCACTTTGCATTATGGGAACCCATTCATAAAAAAAATTAAAATAAACAGCAGAAGGGAGCAGTGGGCAGAGATGCTGTGTGTGGCAAGACTGTCTTTTTTGTCAGAGGCCCAGGAGTAAGTGACAGCTGTACTCCCAGTGCCCTGAAAGGTGTCAGTTTAGTACCACAGTGGGGTGTAATTGGAATATGCATATCCTGCGCTGTATGGCATCTTGTGGTCTATGGGCTTGTATTAGAAAACAACAAAAACACCAGCGCTAGAATTGGCTGATGTGTGCGGGGTGTTAGGAAACCTCATGTATAGGGATGAAAAGTCAAATTAGAAAGAAGTATCCCCAGAGCAGCTGGAAAAAATCGTCCCCGGAAGCAATGAATTAATCCAAACAACATCACTCTGGGAACTGTCAGCTCCTCCCTGCTCTAAGGAACACAAGGCATGTCTCAACTGTTTTCATTATCATTGGAGTCCATTTAGGATTGGATTTTTATATTATTTTGTGGCAGAATAAATGTTTGATTTTTTCCACATCACCAAGAGACAGTCTGCATATGTTGTTTTTTTTCCCATGAGCGCAGGATTCCAGTGTGGTGTTGTATGGGCTTGTATTAGTTGCACTCTTGTGAGTATCTATTTTTACTCCTTTTCATTTGCTCCAATAAATATTTTTGGTAATGTACAAAGGTGCTTGCGCCTTACTATTTGTTTTTGTAGTTCCACTTTGGATTCCCCTGGTTGTGAAGGGCTTTAACGCCATAATAGTTAATTGAGAACTATAAAGCAACAGCCGCTAAGGCCTTGTAGTTTTCCATTCACAGAACATTGTGAATGGTGCCTCTTAGCCCCGCATGACCACATTTTTTTTATATTATGACAGCTAGCGGGGAAGAAGATCCCCCACTAGCTGTCAAAACGGGGAAGCAGGGGGCGACCCTTTTGTAAAATGTTACATTCTACGCCCTGAATATAGGTGTAACATGTGACATGCTAGGAAAGGTGAACTTTTCCTTTAAAGAGATAAGTCCACAAGGTGGCACATTATACAAAGTGGAAGAAAAATATGAACAAAGGCTGTGCTATTGTTGGCTGCCTTCCACCGGATGGGGATGTCACTTGCCACGCTGCCTGCCATCAGCTGGGGATGTCACTTGCCACTATGCCTGCCACCAGATGGGGATGTCACTTGCCATGCTGCCTGCCACCAGATGGGGATGTCACTTGCCACACTGCCTGCCACCAGATAGGGATGTCACTTGCCACGCTGCCTGCCACCAGATGGGGATGTTATCTGCCACCCTGCCTGCCACCAGATGGGGATGTCACTTGCCACGATGCCTGCCACCATATGGAGATGTCACTTGCCACACTGCCTACCACCAGATGGAGATGTCACTTGCTACGCTACCTGCCACCAGGTGGAGATGTCACTTGTCACACTGCCTGCTACCAGAATGGGGATTGCCACAGTTACCTGGCTGCCACCCAAAAAATAGCAGTTTGTCACTAATAACTTTACATGTAAAATCAAGCTCCCCAGTATTGTAGAGTACTTGCAGCCAGGTACGGGCAATGAAAGATGATGTCATCTCTTTCCCCCACCACGGCACTGCTTAGGATGCATTAAGGTGAAGAAAAACACTAAGCTTTACAACCCCTTTAAAGGGAACTTAAGTTCCACAGTGAGTATAACAAGCATGCTATGCTGCATATACAGACAGATTTTACTGTTGTGGGTTTAGTAACACTTAAAATTAAAATCAGATAAAACTTTTACTAACGGATCTAAAATCAGGTTATCATTAACTTTTATTAACAACCTTAAAACTGCCTGCAGCTAATGCCCATTGCCATTGAACTTCTTGGTTTAAATAGACTATTGGAGTTTTCATCCAATAACAGTAGTCTCAGGACATTCCCATAGTGACTGACTGTCCAAATTACCTGTTAGCAGAAATATACATTTATAAAGGATTGAGGAGAAGAGGAATTCTGACAGTCACATGGTGGAGATAAATATCAAGAGATAAATTATCTGAACTGTCTGATAAGGTAGCATGACAAGACTTTAACCTAGTGAAGAAATCCTTTAAGACAGACTTGTCTAGCTCGAAAATGATCAAAGACCACAGTGAAAGTTTCAGATCTAAAAGAACCTCAATAACACTGACTTCTGCATGCAAAAAAATTTATGAAATGTGAATGAATGTGAATTCATAAAGGAGGTGAATAAAAGCATTTTGACTGAAATAAATAAAAGTCCTTATAAAAATGCATTTAATTTAATAAACAAATAAATAAAAAAATAGAAAGATAAAAAAAAAAAAAGAACAAAGGACAGAAGTCATGGATTAGAAATACACAAACTATACAGAAAATAAGAAATGATACTGTGCAGTGGTCATGTAACTGACAATGATCAGAAAATAAAATACAGTGGTACAACATACCATAAATAGAACCCTGCATAAATATTGCAGAAAGGAAAAAAAAATAACATACAGTGTATATATACGGCAGATATAGATCTATATCTATATATTGTAGAGATAAAAGAGTAGGAGGGTCTGGGTAGTTTAGCTAAGGAAAATTGGGCAGGGCTGTCACCACTCAGTCCAAAAAAGTGTTGTGTGTTGTCAGCTGTCAACATGATTGGTAACAGGCAACAGATCAACAGGCATTTTTCTTTATTTACAGTGTCTCTAAATGGATTACATATAGGGAAATGCACATACATTGCAGTGATGTACTGTATATGTGGTTACATTATTTTGTCCAGACATAGGACCAGATTCTCGTAGATGGGCGCGGGGCGTATCGTATCCTATTTACGCTACGCCGCCACAACTTAGAGACGCAAGTGCTGTATTCTCAAAGCACTTGCGTCCAGAGTTGCGGCGGCGTAGCGTAAATGGCCCGGCGTAAGCCCGGGTAATTCTAATGTGGATAAGGTGGGCGTGTTTCATGTAAATCAATCATGACCCCACGTTTTTGATGTTTTTTTGAACTGCGCATGCGTCGTCCGTGGACGTATCCCAGTGTGCATGCTCCAAATTTCGCTGCAAATACATTGGTTTCGACGTGAGCGTAACTTACGCAAAGCCCTATTCGTGAACGAGTTACGCAAACGACGGAAAAAAAATACGCTGTCCCGAAGTCCATACTTAACATTGCATACGCCGGACCTACGCAACGTTACCCCTCATATAGCAGGGGTAAGTTTACGCTTATGCAAACGACGTAAACTACAACGAGCGGGCGCAAATACTTTCGGGAATAGGTGTATGTAGCTCATTTGCATATTTTTTGCGGAAATCTACGGAAACGCCACCTAGCGGCCAGCATAAATATGCAACTTAGCTACGACGGTGTAAGTGACTTACGCCAGTCGCATCTAAGGCAAATCTATGCGTAACTGATTCTAAGAATCAGGCGCATAGATCCGATGTCGCAAAAACAGAGATACGACGGCGTATCTGGAGATACGCCGTCGTATCTCCTTTGAGAATCTGGCCCATAGACTTTAACCACTTCCTTACTGGGCACTTAAACACCCCTCCTGCCCAGACCAATTTTCAGCTTTTAGCGCTCTCACATTTTGAATGACAATTACTCAGTCATGCAACACTGTACCCAAATGATTTTTTTGTCCTTTTTTCATACAAATAGAGCTTTCATTTGGTGGTATTTGATCACCTCTGGGTTTTTTTTTTTTTTTTTTTGCGCTATTAATGAAAAAAGACCGAAAATTTAGAATTTTTTTTTTTCTTAGTTTCTGTGATAAAATGTTGCAAATGATTACTTTTTCTTCATAAATTTTGGCCACAATTTATACTGCTACATGTGTTTGATAAAAATAACCCAACATTTTTGGAAATTATTTGGTCTGTGTGAAAGTTTTAGAGTCTACAAGCTATAGTGCAAATCATAAAAAAATATCACATCTGATCACATCTGATATACTGAAGGCCTATCTCATTTCTTGAGACCCTAACAAGCCAGGAAAGTACAAATGCCCCCCAAATAACCCCTTTTTGGAAAGTAGACAGAGATGGGTACTGAGGTGGCGGAGATAGGTACTGAGGTGGCAGAGATGGGTACTGAGGTGGTGGAACAGATGTACACCGATGAGGCAGCACAGATGTGTACTGATTGCACAGGTGGCACTAATGAGGCGGCACAGGTAGCACTAATGAGGCGGCACAGATGTGTGTTGAGGCGGCACAGATGTGCGTTGAGGCGGCACAGATGGGGACTGATGATGCGTGACAGATGGGCCCTGATTGTTTGCACAGATGGGCACTAATTAGGCCACACAGATGGGCACTGAGGCAGCACAAATGGGTACTTAGGTGGCACAGATGGGTACTGAGGTGACACAGATGGGTACTAATGAGGTGGAATAGATGTGCACTGATGAGGCAGCAAAGATGTGCACTGATTGATTGCACAGATGTGCACTGATGAGGCGGCACAGATGGCACTGAGGCGGCACAGATGGCACTGAGATGGGTACTGATGTGCACCGATGAGGTAGCACAGATGTGCACTGATTGACTGCGGGAAAAGTGGGCACAGATGAGGTGGCACAGGTGGGCACTGATGAGGTGGCACAGGTGGGCACTGATATGCACTGATTGCAGATGTGCACTGAGGCGGCAGATGGGCACTGATCACAGGTGGGCGCAGGTGGTACTGGTGGCACAGGTGGTATTGATGGCACAGACGGGCACCAAGTGTTTCCCGGGCACTGATTGGGACAGTATGGCACTATTAAAACTGTATGGCACTTTTAAACTGGCACTTTTTTTTATGGCACTTTTACTCACAGAACTTTCTCCCTCCTCACACGTGGTGTCTGTGTGAGGAGGGAGAGCCGGCAATGAGAGATGATCTCATATTTTTACATTTGAGATCATCTCTCATTGGCCGACGATCGCGCTGTAAATAGCCGCTGTGATTGGCTATTTACTGCGATCTGTGATTGGCTGTGTCCCGCGCACGGAGAACGAGGAAAGGGGCAGCCGTAAAAAGACGGCTTCCCAGAGATCGAGAACCACCCTACGGCCGTACATAGTCGTACGGCCATCGGGAAGTGGTTAAATACATACTTTTGTAACATGCAGCTGACTGCTTGTAGTAATCAATGAACTACTGTGGTGCTGTTGAATGCTCTGTTAGTTCATTAAGTCTTTCTGTCACAGTGTAACTGCCTGGCTGCATTGGAGGTACGGCCAGACAGATGCACAGACAGTCTGCAGGACCATGGAATTACACCCACAATTTGCTGATTGTGGGTGCAATGCTTTACAGGTCCGTTACAAAAATAAAATAATAAATGCATATTTTTTTACATGTAATTTTTTTACATGCAAAAACAAAGGCATTTATTATTTTGTGTGTAACGGACCTGTAAAGCATTACACCCACGATCAGCAAATCGTGGGTGTAAGTCCATGGTCCTGCAGACTGTCTGTGCATCTGTCTGGCCGTACCTCCAATACAGCCAGGCAGTTACACTGTGACATTTAAGGGGATTTACCTTCTCTATTTATCCTGTTTACCATTATCATTGAAAGTGAAAGTAATAGAAAGGAACCCTCCCTTGCTCTATCCCAGTGGTGGCCAACCAGTGGCCCGCGGAGCCCCCCTATGTGGCCTGCGACCTCCTGCTCTGGAATGGCGGGTTGGCAAGCCCAGATCGCAGGTTGCCGACCCGCCATACTGCAGCATCAGTGTTGTGAATGAAGCTGGTGGTGGAGGAAGAAAACAGCTGTGGGGCAGAGCCCCATAAGCCGATGCGTCCTCTACAGCAGTGGGAGTACAGGCAGAGTCTATTGCAAAGTTCAGCTAACCTGCAGGATAGACACAGGCAGGGGCGGACTGACCATTGGGACGTTCGGGCACTGCCCGAGGGCCCCATGCCACTAGCCTTGCCAGGCTCAATAAAACCAGGGACAGTATGTAAAAATCAGTGTTTTTTTTACACCTGTCCCTGGTTTTGTCTTAACCCGGTATGCTTTTGATGCGAAAATCCTGAGATTTTAGCTGCCCTGCCTCTGCACTGCCTCCTGGCGTGGTGGCCATCTGTAAGCCCAGGGGCCCCATAATCTTCTATTGCCCGGGGGCCCCATGGGTTGTCAGTCCGCCCCTGGACACAGGCCTACTATACTGCACCCGCTGTGTGGGTAAACCGCAGCATATCAGTGTGAAAGCAGTTTTCACACAATCAGCCCGACCAAATGGGACCCTCAATTCACCGATATAGAGCGACAGATGTCCGTTTACACCCGCCTACCTCCAATCCAAAAAACAGAAGAGAAATCTTCCCCTTTCATCTGGGCGGATCAGAGGGCCTATAGAGTAGCCGTGATCCGCCCGCTCCACTCATTGTGGCCTGCGACTGGTTACCAAGTTGCTTAAGTGGCCCTCGCTCTTCAAAAGGTTGGGCTCCCCTGCTCTATCCAAAATGAAAAAAATAAAAATAAAAAAAAATACAGTTTTGCCAATAGTTCTCTTTTAAGGGAAGGCCCTGCCTATCTGATAGCTGTTATCTGTTATAGACTGTTGCATCAAATAAGGCTGCAAGTGAAGGCTTTTTTCTTACAAGCTACTAAATATATACTGTATGTAACAACCTAGACAGATAGACATACCGTAAACCTGTTAACAATTGCAATGCAATGCTTCCCATTGTTTTATACTCCCTCTTGTCTTGCCTAAATCTTTCTGTAGAAAAAAAAAATGTATGTTGAGGCCTCAGTTTCCGTATTAATCTTAAAAAACCTTAGCCTGTAACATCCAAGTATGGTAATGTGGGAAAGAGCAGGATGCAGATTTCCTGTGCTTAAAATTTCCAGTACTCCAGACACTGTGCACATTAATGTCAGAGGTCTGCTATATATAGCTAGCCAATTTTTTTTTTTTTTTTTTACTCGTCATTACTTATTTTAAAATAAAGGCTACTGAGGACACTTAGCCTTACTCACAGTTGTATTTATTGTTTGATCACTGAATAAAAGCAACACAACAAATGTTTAGCCTACTCGTATCTACATCTTCATTTTAACAAATTACAAATTCCACCTTTAAGAAATTTAGGGGAAAAAATTCTCTAGAACTCTAAGGCCGCGTACACACGAGGGGATATGTCCGCTGAAAACGGTCCGATGGACCGTTTCAGCAGACATCTCCGCTCATGTGTATGGGCTAGCGGACAGATTTCTCCACCCGACAGATTTCAAAGCAAGCTTTGAAATCTATCCGGTGGGAATCTGTCCGCCCGACATGTCTGCTGGTTAGTACACTTACCAGCAGACATGTCGGCTCCCACCACCGCCGCGCCGCTGCCGAATGGATTCGGCGCATGCGCGGAAGTGTTTTACTTCCTGGTGCGGTGACGTGGCGGTGACGCGGCGGCGTCAACGTCACCGCCGCGTCACCACTACGTCACCGCGCCGTCCGGCGGCGGGGAATTTGATCCGATGGTGTGTACACGCCATCGGATCAAACTCCCGATCGGACATATCCGATGGAAATGGTCCGCGGACCGTTTTCATCGGATATATCCGATCGTGTGTACGCGGCCTTAGACAGCATTACATAAGAACTTTTGTGTATAACTAAAACTACAAATATACAGCATGCTGCAGCGATAATTATACATGCATTAGCAAATAGGGCAGCTTCCTGTGATGGTGTAGCAACAATGCTGCACTGCTCCTGAATTCAGAGTACAGTTGCCACTCTCATGTAGATTTACATATGTGTAGGTTGGGAACGTGTGCATAATTACACTCAATCCTGACCTGCAGGCAAAACACTTATTTAGCTAATGTGCGGGGGAGGGGGCAGGTTATTCTTACTGGCACCTCCACACATTGGCAATACGCCCACGTTTTTACATTCACAGTACCCCATGTTGCCGCAGTATTATACGGTTCCATACAACGCATTTTATAAAAAGGGTCAGGGATAGTGTTGCCACCTTTTCTTCAAGTCCAACCCAAACATTTTAAAGGCACACAGCAACTTTTTTTTAATAGTATAAACTATACATATGTTTTGCAACATTTCGAATCACATAAAGTTAATCACAAGAGTCCTCCTTTACATTAGAGTTCCCCTTTTTTTATGTCTGAATCCACAGAGTTCCTCTTTTACATCTGAATCTGTAGAGTTCCCCCTTTATATCTGAACTCTCAGAGTTCCCTTACACTGTAAGAGGGGACTCTGCAGACTCTGATGTAAGGGAGAACTCTGGGGGCTCTGACATAAGGGATACTCTGGGAGTCCTGATTTAAGGGGGTACACTGTGGCCTCTGGTGTGAAGGGAAAATCTGATCTGATGTAAGGGGTGCTCTGAGAACCCTGATTTACCTTAGTGTACTCACTCAGAGGCAGGAGAGAGAAGGGGACAGTGATGGATGGTGAGCTCACTCTCCCCTTGGCAGTCAGCACTTTTCATCTAGAGCTATCTGCAACTGCTGGACTTCGAATTTCCCGCCCTGCTTTCCTTTTCTGAGGCAAAGCTCCAGGAATTGGAGTGTGGACAGAAACGGGGGGCTGCTATACCAGTGACATGCGCATACAAGCACACATGTACAAGTGTGAACTTAGACTTGGACTGTCATACAGCAGCCTGCAGTTGTACTTAAAAGCGGAACTTCAACCAAAAGGGGAAGTTCTGCTTTATGTCCTCCTCCCCCCTCCTCTACCACATTTGGCATATTATATATTTTTTCAGTAGTGGGTACCTAGTTTTAATAAGTACCGCTCCTTAGGCGATCCGAGCAGAAGTTCGGCCCCCCTCTCTTTGCCCCCAGCCTTCTGGGACACGTCACAGGTCCCACAAGGCTGCAGGAACAGTCACAAACCATTCAGCGTGGCTCACGCATGCGTAGTGGGAAGCCAGCTGTGAAGACAGAAGGCACTGGGGACCCAAAGACCAGGGAAGAGCCAGCTGTGTATATGTGCAGGTGGGGGGGGGGTGGAAATTCCTTTTTAGATGATTGGCACAGTAGAGTGTTAGCTTCCTGGCAGGCTCACTTAGACTACAATTCAAACATTCTTAAAGTGGATGTAAACCCACTCTCATCCTTTATAAACTACTGCCATAGTGCTGATCTATAAGGATATGCATGCCCCCTTCATGTATCCTTACCTGTCAAATGTCTCCCATCTGTCTATTATGAGAACTGAAAAACTGCAGATTCTGTAGGTGGATCTGTTGTCCGGAACTCAGTGGGTAGAGTCGTGATGTCAGTAGACTCCCCGCCAACCTCTACACTCCCCTTGTCAGCATGCATTTTCTCCTGTGTATTTCTTACACTAAATTCTGCTATGATCACTAACATCCAGTCAAATCCCAGAAAAAAGTAACCACATGACTTCAGAAAAGGATTGGGGTTGGGAATGAAAAAATAATGTCTGTCTTAGGCTAATGCATGAGATATGTAAATCACCTGTCACTCACAGCAGGGGGGAAGAATGGACAAGGTGTTCTCTGTTTATCTGTTTTATTTCACTGAAAAAAGATAAGAGGTCTGCTCAGAGCTGGATTAACTCTTTGTGGCAAGACTGGGCACAGATAATAGGAAATCTTATACTCTACACTGTGACATCAACAACATAAATAAATAAAAAATTGGATTTATATCCACTTTAATCTCCTCTAATCAGCAAGGGACTTGTGGTATCCCTGCAGAGAGATTACAGCTTCCACACAGAAAGCAAGGGTCTTCCTCTGCAGCATGTTGGCAGGGGACAGGTTTCTGTTCTCAGGCTGTGGCTGCAAACTAAAAAAACTATTTGTAATATTTTGTTTAGGACTGTGCAAATTAACTTTTAATTAATCGATTAATCTTTAATTTTTTTGATCGATCAAAATATTTTTGATCGATTAAAATTATTTGGATTCGTACTCGCCTCTCCACCGGCTTCTGGGCCTTCAGGGAGTTCCGTCGGAGATCCAGTATTGTCACGGACACTGGTGGGCTTGCCGTGTCCATCTGAAGGGCTCCTTAGCTGTGCCTTCATATCTGCATGGTGGCGGACCTTACTATCTGCCACACGCAAGGGCTGTTACACTTCCCTCTATCCCTTCCTTTTATCAACCTAGGATTTTACAACCATCCACTGGGAGTTGTGATAGCTCCCTTCATGGGACATCTACATGCAGACGGACTAATGTTAACCTCTACTAATCTCGACTCAGCAGTGGTATCGTTGTACACATTTCTATACCAGTATCATACTTGGCTACATATTTTTATGACTGCTTTTGGTACCATTTGGTATTACTCGCACCATTTTTACAGTTTATGTAGCTACATCGATTTTATCTCCAGTGCAATATTTATTTTGTTACCTACTTGAAGATTATAAAAGTTTTAATGCTATTCCCATCGAGCGCTGCCTTTGTTTGTTTTTTGTATCCTGCTGTTGGCAGCTGCACTGGTAATCAGCCTGCAAGGAGATCAGCTAAAAGTAGTTGGATCTGTATGTGCGTTATAATTAATCGAAATTAGTCGATTAAAATTCAAAACGATTAATCGAACACAAAAATTTTGATCAGTAACAGCCCTACTTTTGTTGTGATGTAAAATATTTAGCTGTGTATCACCTTAATGCACCACAGCTCAATGATCTGTATTATCTTCCATTTTGTATTGCTAGAGAAAGAAGGACGCTTCAACTCTGCAACCCTCACCTAGAACAGCTAAAAGAAGATATACTCTATCATTTTGATCTTGGAACAAAAACCCACGATTTCCCAGCCCTGTTTGGGGAAGTTAAGGTAAGAAAATGAAAAGTCTCAAGATCCTTGTAACGGGTTGACCCGTGACGCCCAGAGACTTTTGAGGGATGGGGGATACTCCTGTGCCAGCGGCACTAAGGACTCTTGGGTCTAAGGTCACCCTGTGCCCCTTTTGGGCATAGGGTGGCTGATAAATAATAATTCATGTATTGCAGGATATCTTGAGATATTACAAGTTGTTGGTTAATGTTGACCCAAACCAGGTCAATAGACTAAGATATTCCATTGTCCATTGTGTAAGGCTGTAGAGGTGTTAATTCAGGTCTGCTCCTAAGACCTTTACATTGTGTGATAACACTGTTTAAAGCCCATTGATGATCAGGTGTGAATAACTTTTTGTCGGAGACAGAAAGTCTGTCTAAGATGTGGATTGAGGGGAACTAATTGTGTGATGCTAACACTGTGAAAAGTCTATTGATGATAGATATGTGTTGTGAGTTAGCAGTCTGAGCCCAGGTTCACACTGGGTATGATTTAGTTCGATTTGAGATGCGATTTCACATGTGAAATCGCATCTCAAATCGGCGGAATTTGCCGGCAATGACCCCGTCCTAATCGGTGCGACGCCGCATCTGCGGCGCTGCACCGATTTAAAAAAGTAGTTCCAGAAACCTGCACAGATGTCTCTTAAATCGCGTCTGAAATCGGGTCTGCCAGCGGGAGTGAAATTGTGTGAGTTCAGCTGAACTCGCACGGCTTCACTCCTGCAGCCCAGTGTGAACCAGGGCTAAAGGTCAGATGTCTCCTTTCAGGGGTAGGGAATTAGCATGTCAATTATGTTTAGTAAAGTAATGTGACTTGTCAAGCTGTAGTAATTACCTCCTCTAATTGCGGAGACAGGACGTCTGAGGGGACTAATGATTAGCTCAACTGGAATGTGATTGAAGCCCCCATGGTGTGAAGTTGGGGGTGGAGAGTTTGTTCCTGTGATTACTGAAACATGCCTTGTACTGTATATAAGAGAGCTAACCATTAAAGAGTTTGTTCATTCATTTTAAAACCAGAGAATAGAGCTGTGAGTCTCATTTTCTGGGGAATTGAATGAATCAATGAATGAATGAAAAACGTATATAGCGCGGCACATGCGAACTAAATCGCCTCTGGGCGCTGGTTGTTTCTGTCTCTCAGGGCCTCAAAAGAGCAGAGTTTTAATCTGTCTTCTGAAGGTCAGGTGGTTCTCCTCCAACCAAATGCTGGTTGGTAAAGCATTCCATAGTCTGGGACCTTGGAAAGCAAACCTTCTTTCTCCTTTGGACTTGTATTTGGCTTTGGGTACCCTGACCAAATTTTGGTCAGTGGATCGCAGAACGCGATTGGAATTGTGGGCTTCTATCTTTTCGCATAGATATTGCGGGGCCTTCCCATGGATGCACTTATGAGTCAGACAGAGTGCTTTAAAAGCAATTCTGTCTTTTACTGGCAACCAATGAAGGGTTCTCAGTGAAGGTGAGATTGATTCCCAGGGTTTTTTCCCAGTCACAAGTCTGGCGTGCGTATTTTGAACGACTTGCAGACGAGCGATTTGGTACTTAGGGAGACCGAGGTAAAGGGCATTTGCATAGTCCAGTCTGGAGTTCACAATTGTTTTGGTATGGATCATGTCTGCTGGTTTGTCGGTGTGTGGGATAAGCTGTCTTGGGTTGATGGAAGGTTGTAAAACGGTGGTGACCGTTACAATCCCCATTCAGATACCAGTCACAGCAATGATAATAATGTTTAAAATTAATTAAAGACAATATTGGTTATAATGTATGTCCTGTGAAGCATTCTTCCCTTTTTTTTTAAAACCACATTTAAGAAATACGATACCCCAACATTTCATTTTTCCTGATATGTTCCTGCTGTGCTATGTACTTGTATGAAAACATATCCTTTTCTCTTTGTATTGCTTCCTCTGTGTGAAATCCCTGCTGTTCCTACAAGTCCCTTTGCTTTGCTGTTTAAAAAAAAAACTGACCACACTAGGCATGAGTGCACAGTGTGGTCAGTGTTTTGGCTGTGCTGGGAACTCAACCTGCTCTCCTCCAATAAACAGACTTCTGCTTACACCCCCCTCACAGCCATTCACTGGGAAAATCTGTGCTATTTTTTTTCCGATAATGTAACTGCAAGTCTAGGGGCTCATTCACAGAGGTGGCCGGGGGGGGGGGGGGGGCAGTAAAAACAGGTGGCTGAACTGCAGTTTTACAGCTCCCCTGGCTGCCTATCTAAATTCTAAAATTACAGACTGGTGGGGCTGTACACACAGCAAAGCCATGGCTATTTTATCTTAACTTGCAGAGTTTGACAGGTGACACCATCTGTCAAACTCTGCTATTGAGATCAGTGGGAGCGTGCTGTAACGGTCAGCCAAAGGCTGGGCTCATAGTTGTTTTTTCTAACAAATTAATCTAAAATATCCACCACACATTTGTTATAGGGAACTTGTACTACAGACTGTGATTGCTGGCCTCTTTTTTGATAACACCCATAGCTTGTCTGTCTTGCTTATTCTATGACATAGAACATCTTTACAGGTTAGGACTTTCTTTACTTGCTGAATGCTTGTTCCAGGAGAGTTGCTCAGTCAGTACTGGGTCTAAAGATAGCCATGTAACAAACATTTTCAACAATGACCACCTACATATCTCTCCCAGTGTAGATTGTATGCTAATGCAAAGCTTTTATTTCTAATATTTTCACAAGAGATAAAGTAAAGGTATATGGCTAAAACATTTAATTCTACCAATGTATAATAACAATGCTATATATCTTGTTTTTAGTTTGTATGTGTTGGAGGAAGTCCATCCAGGATGAAAGCTTTTGCTCAGTACATTACTGGGGAATTAAATCTGGGAGACCCTAAAGCAGACATTCCTAACATCTGTGCAGGAACAGACCGCTATGCCATGTATAAAGTAGGACCAGTGCTGTCCATCAGTGTAAGTTAATCATTATACCTAAGTACATTGATGTATATACTAATATGCATTGTTAGCCAAATAGAATCTGTCCTGGTTTCTTGATTGGTGGTTATGAGCTCCTCGTTCTTACTTGTGAGTAAAAATGCATGTCATAAAATGTATTCAAAAATGATGGTTACTAGGCCAGGTGTACATTTTTATGAAACAAGAACTCAAATCTGAAAATTACCTATTATTAATCTACAGGATTTATATAGTGCCAACAGTTTGCACTGCGCTTTAAGGCTGGGCTCACACTGGAACAGGCTGCGGATCGCGCAGGAACCCTATGCATCCCCATTCTCAGTTTCAGGGACAAATCAGGGCCGAATCTGTGCCTGAATCCAGCCCTGTGCAGTGCGTTCCGCAGCCACCCCGGTGATATGTGAACCTGCTCTATAGAGAAACCAGGATCCAATTTGCATAGGTATGAACCCAGCCTTAAGAATAAAGGGAGACAAGTGCAGTAGCAATACAGAAGTAGCAATTAGTAGGTCCCTGCTCCTGAGAGCTTACAATCTAAATTGAGAGGAAACTAATACAAAAGGTAATAACTGTGTGGGATGAGTTAATGAGAAGGGTAAGATTACAATACTAATGCAGCGTACACACGGTCGGAATTTCCGATGAAAAAAGTCAGACGGAATTTTTTAATCGGATATTCCGACCGTGTGTATGCCCCATCACACTTTTTCCATCTGAAAGAGAACACGTTTTATTTTTTTCCGAATTTTTCGGAAATTCCATTCGTCTGTATGGAATTCCGACGGAGAAAAAAAACACACATGCTAGGAAACAATTTGACGCATGCTCGGAAGCATTGAACTTCATTTTTCTAGGCTCGTCGTAGTGTTGTACCCCACCGCATTTTTGACGCTCGGAATTTGGTGTGTCCGTGTGTATACAAGACAGCTTAAGTGGAATTCAGTCTGAAAAACCCGTCAGAGTTTATTCCAACGGAAAAAACGATCGTGTGTACGAGGCATTAGGTAGAGGTGAAATAGGTAAAATGTAGAAAACTGGACTAGTTACCTTTATTTTCTGTGGGCTTTCTGCCATTGACCTTTTCCTAATTACTTATAAATCATGTAGATCGTGTGGCAGGTAAACAATCTCCCACATTAGGTGTTTACATGTTTCCCTAAAATATAACTAAAAGCAAAACTTTTTTTCTTAATTTTGTAAGGTGGGGTTATAACCAGGGCTCAAGTCCTGTGGGAAAGCCTGGGAACGGAGTTCCTGCACTTTTTTCCACACCAGGAACTCTGTTCCCTTTGCAGGACTAGAGCAGCCGAGAGCAGCCGAGCTGCCCAAACCAATCCTTCACTAAGCGGCGATTCCCAGCTCAAGTCACTGTCAGGGTCAGGCTAACCTTAGTAATCCTTTATGTTACTGGCCGCTTCCTGTATATGGATTCATCAGGTAGTGTGCGGGTATGTATTGCGGAGGTCTGCCGCGAGTTATCGTGGGATTTAGAAAGAACTTGCTTCTATCTAAATCCCGCGATAACTCGTGGCAGACCTCCGCAATGTCTCCTGGGATTAATGACAAAAGCTTCCAGGAGATATTGCGGCATCAAGGAAGTGACAGAATACCCGCACACTACCCGATAAATCCATATACAGGAAGCGGCCAGTAACATAAAGGATTACTAAGGTACAGTGGATCAAAAAAAAAAAAACATGCGGTTTAGTAATTATGCATATAAGTGTATAATTATTTTATTTTTTTTGGTTGGGAAGTGGATCTTGGGTGAGAGTTCCCACACTTTTTCCTCCAGGACTTGACCCCAGGTTATAACCCCTGTCAGTTATTTTAACCACCTGTATCCAATAGGGAAATTCACCTTCATTTCCTGTCCCATAGCCAAAACAGGAAGTGAGGAAAAAATCCCTCCAAAATGAGGGAATCCTGGGGTGTCACCAGGACTAGTGTCCCCAGTGGAAAATTTCCCCTCTATTACTTTTCTGATGACAGATTTTCTTGTATTCTCGCTTTCGTAAGCAGGACAAATATTGAGAGTGAATCTCCCTAACAGGGGCAATGACAGCAATAAAAAACTGAAAGGTGTTCATTCTATCCCAAACTAAAAAAAAAAAGTTTTGTTTTTACTTACACTTTAATCATTCCTCTGAGGGTACTAGTTGTATTAAAGAAGCTTGTAGTCCAATGTCACCTTCCTGTCATTATGGTGGTGAGAAGGAATGACTTCAAGTGGAATTCCAGTAAAAAAATAAATACATTTAGCCCATATTAGTATGTTATATATGTTTAACTTTGATATTATGTATTTTCAGGCTACCTCATTGTCTAGCTCAGATCAGACTATCAGCTGCCTTCTGTTCTTTACCGACAACGGTTTCCCTCTTCAGTTGGATTTGCTAGCTGTCATGCACTTCCTTGTTGGCCTTTCTCAGATAACTCCAGCCTAGCTTTCATTAAACCTGCTCCTGTCCTCCCAAGTCCTGTCCCAGCACATCACCCATCTGCCTTTTTCACAGTGTTCGGAAGCTCCTCCTGTTGCTATGGATATTATATCATCAAACAGCAGGTGTGCGGCGTCATTTACTGAAATGACAAGTTATCCAGCACCGTCAATTCCAGAAATGACGGGCCGCCAGGTAGCCACCAGGCAGGGGACATGCCCAGGGGCCGTGAACAACTGGGAGGGCTGACTACAGAATGATCATGTGACAGGCAGCCTTTTAGAGTTAAAGGGGTGTTCCAGCCGCATTATTTTTTTTAAAGTCAGCAGCTACTAACAGTGTAGCTGCTGACTTTTAATAAGGACACTTACCTTGTCCTACTTGCCCGCGCTGATGGCCCCCCCCGATGCCGGTCCCACGATCGCTCCAGGTCCCGCGCCGCCATTCACACTAGGGGAAACAGGCAGTGAAGCCTTACAGCTTCACTGCCCATTTCCTACTGCGCCTGCGTGAGTCTCACGCTGGCTTGTGAATGGGCGCGCTGCTCTCTGAGAACACACACAGTTCCCAGAAAGCAGCGCGCCCCATTCACAAGGAGAAGAAGCAGAAGAAAAGACACCGCGGTGTGGAAGAGGCAGATTACGGACTTCCGCATAGCAACAGGTATTTCGGGTGAGTATTAATTTTTTTTTTTTTCACGTTTTATTTATATATTTATTTATTTTAGGACTTTTGCCCAATGTAGATCAGGATGGGGATGTCTTTCCTTCTACGTTAAAGGTTTGGCAAATTTTAGTTCTACAATTTCTTTATTTATTTTTTGCAGCATGGTATGGGAATTCCATCTATCTCAATAATGCTTCACGAACTGATCAAACTTTTGTATCATTCCAAATGTTCCGATGTCACGATCATTCGTATTGGTACATCTGGAGGCATAGGTAAAGTATCTAGACTATTTTTTACTTTTACAGTGGCCACTTAGAGCATAGGTGTCAAACACAAGGCCTGCGGGCCATATCCGGCCCTCCAAGCCATTTCATGTGGCCCTCCTCTGGTCCTACTCCCGACCCTTACTTAATGCTTTCAAGCAATGCATCTAGCTTCTTCCCAACAGCAGCATAAGGAAATGGGGGTGCACTGTGATGCAAGGGAGAGTGGGGGACTCAACTTCTGATGGTGGGGTGGCTCTTGACATCTAATGTAAGGGGAGGGGGTGCGCTGGACATCTAATCTTACAAATACACTTCTTAACTTATTGCTGCATTCTCGAGTGGGGACGGTACCGCGCATGCGCCTCCGGCAAGCTGAGTCTAATGTCGGGGCTGCGTACAGCAGACGTATCCCAACCGTTCTCACCTAGAGCATGATAGTTTGAGGGTGATCGCAGTGCACACGCGCATGAATGAAGATGAAAGACGCGGAAGACCCATTAGAGATGGTGCAGGATGAAATTGAGATTAATACAGTAAGACATCAATCGATGTAGAAATACCTGATATGTAAAGGGTTTGGATGTTACCAGAGGGTTTACAACCGCTTTAACCCAGAACCAGCATTCACTATATCTGGTCTCCCACAGTACACATAACATGTATTTTAGTATATATAAACTGCTAAATACCTTTTCTCATGGGCAGTATATAGCAGCCTTGTTACTTCTATCAGTTCCTAGTAAAGCTTGTAGGAGGAGTTTTCACTCTCCCCTGATCATCTGTATGGACAGTGCTGATTGGCCCTGTGCTGATCACATGCACTCTCCCAAGAAAAAATAAAAACTCTAGCAATACACACCAAACTGAGCATGTGCAGCCTGCCTCCTAATTCTCTGTTTTATCACGAGATGGGTTGGGGTCAGTTAAAGAAGAGGAGGATCAGAGAGACAGGATCACACAGCCTTTATACACAATGCAGAGGATTAACCTCTTAGGTTACACAGTATAACAAGCATGCTTTACTGCATTTACAGACTGATTTTACTGTTGTGGTTTATGAACACTTTAAGCTGAATTTTAGAGCAAATATTAGCCCAAATCTGGACTCTAGGGGCCAGATTCTCAGCGGCGCTACGACGGAGTATCTCAGATACCCCGTCGTATCGCCGTTTTTTTTGCCTCGTATCTATGCAAGTGATTCCTAGAATCACTTTGGCATAGATACGCCTGAAGATCCGACAAGTGTAATACCATTACACTTGCGGATCGTATTTGTAATGACAACTCCGGCCACTAGGTGGCCTTTACGTTGTTTTCTCATTTGCCTATGCAAATGAGGCTACTACGCCGATTCCCAATCGCTTTTACGTCGCCCCGTCGTCGTGTACGCCGTTTTCGTCCACGTTAGGTTACCCCTGCTAATATGAGGGTTAACCTTACCCAGTACCGTCGGGTGCCGTCGGATGCCATGTTAAGTATGGCGTCGGGTCAGCGTCGGCTTTTTCCGTCGCTTACGTCGTTTTACTAACTCGTTTGCGAATAGGGCATTGCGTAGTGACGATCACGTCATTTTGACGTCGGTTTCAACGACGCTTTCCGACGTGAGCTGGAGCATGCGCACTGGGCTTTTTCCCTGGCCGGCGCATGCGCAGTTCGATCGACGCGGGGGCGCGCTTAATTTAAATACAAGCCGCCCCTTTGAATTACGCGCGCTTACGCTGAGCGATTTACTCTACGCCTCCGCAAACTACGGAGCAAGTGCATGGAGAATACAGCACTTGCTCTGTTACGGTGCGGCGGCGTAGTGTAAATAGCTTACGCTACGCCGGCGAATTTGTATGAGAATCTGGCCCTATATCTTGTTTTGTTATTTTCAATTTCTTGGACTAGGTTAAGACTTTAAAATACATTAAAAGCACCTTCATTTCTGTAGGGAAAATTGTGTTGCACATGTAATAATATTGAAGGAGAAAAATAAGTAGGTGTGGCGCCGTTCAACAGGTTATAATTGACTCTTAATGTGGTGGTGATGTAATGTAAGTGTGAATGTAACACCAGTAAATAATGTGCAAAATTATGACAAATAATTTATGTAAACAAGCAATAAATAAATGAATACAAATTTTAAAAGTTAAACTCCTATTGAGCATTTAAATAAGTCTGCAGCTAAGGGTTCGGATCCCAGTCTCGGCTGCATGTGAATTGAGTTTGGTGGTCTCAGCTCGGCTCCCGGTGGGTGTGCTATGCGAGGTAAGCCTGCACTTAGTACGCCCACCCCCCTCCCACAAAAAAAAAACACCACACTTAGACATGCACGCACTTTGGCCACGCGGTCTCTAAAAAAAAAAGAGAGAGGCGAAGGACTAACAGGGCTGGCTGAGCGGGCTAGGTCCTCTCATTCCCTCATAGGGGAGTCCCTCAGCCCCGTTGGGCTTCAAAGCGCAGCAGGTAGGGCGGGCTGTGTGGGAGGACCCCCTCACACCCGCCATTGCCACCCGAGGGCATGGAGAAAGATGGCAGATTGCCTCTGGGGGAGGCCTGCCTACTCGCAACTCCTGCAGTCCGGCTCCTCTCTCGAGTACACGCACAAAATACACTTAAAAAAAAATAATGTATAAATAAGTCCAGTAAAAAATACTAATTAGATATTTAAAAATGTACTAATTAGATATTCAAAAAGTGCTGGTGAAAAGTGATCTCTAATGTAAATGATCTCTGGATGAAATTTAATAAATAGAGTATTATAAAAAGTTCAAGAAAGTGCTTGTGCTGGTGAAAAGTAATCACTGTTTGTTTGCCCTCTTCACAAAGTGATCACAGCAAGTGTGGCTTATCCGTGCCCCTAATGTGCCTCCCTGCTTGGGGTATGTAGCAGTCACAGTATATGCCACTGTGTAGCAGTGGCAGATTGGATATCTTGGTAATACTCCAATTGATTACCATGTAAAGGAGAAATGGACCCCAATAGTATAATACTGATATATTATTTATTGAATAAAAACATGTGGAACCGTACTCACATTTTGAAAAAGCATGTATTGCTGACACTAATGCCGCTGCCTGGAAGTGATGCGAGGATGCACGTTGACTCTCCCGTTTCGTCACTCCAAAGTCATCTTGAAATGCGTAGGGTGGCGTCAACATGCGACCTCGCATCACTTTTGGGCAGCGGCGCTAGTGTCAGCAATACATGCTTTTTATGCTTTTGCAAAATGTGAGTACGTTTCCACATGTTTTTATTTAATAAATAGTCCATCAGTATTACACTATTGGGGTCCATCACGACCACATTGAGAGTCAATTATAATCCATTAAACAGCGCCACACCTACTAATCTGTAAAGGCAGCAGTTCTGTTGATTTACCATATTATATTATATATTTTTTCCCCTGCCGGTATTTTTCTCCTTTGCACAGAATCATACACACCTTTTACACGTAATAATATTGGTGACCATTTATCCTCTAAATCAGTGGTCTCCAAACTGTGACCCAGAGGCCGGAAGTGGCCCTTTGCTTGCCTCTATCTGGCCCTTGGGGCACTATTCTTCCCATTAAAACCAAAGATGGGGCACTGATTTTGGAGCATTTTCTACTCTTGCTGGCCAAATTCACCCCCCCCCCCCAATCCTAAAGGACAGTAAACAGACCCCTTTCTTAGTTTGGAGACCCCTGCAATAAAAAATTAAGCACAAAAAAGTCATGTAATATGCTTATTCTTGTCTTTAACTGTACTCGTGAAAATCCCTAATAATATACATATACAGTGGGGAAAATAATATTTTGATCCCCTGTACGTTTGCCAACTTACAAAGAAATTAAGAGACTATAATTTATTATCATAAGTGTATTTTAAATTATAGAGAATATCAACAGAAAAGTTTTTGATCCCCTACCAACCAACATTAATTCTGGTTCCCACAGACTGGCTACAGTATGTGCTCATGTGGTTCACAGATTAGTCCTGTCAATTTAAGAATGTGCTCCTAACGACAACTCGTTATGTGTAGAAAGGCATCTGTCCACAGAATCTCTTTCTTCCATTCGAACTTCACTATCCTGGGTAAGACCAGAGAGCTGTCAAATGACAAGATTGTAAACCTGAACAATGACAAGATTGTAAACCTGAACAATGCTGGAATGGCTACAAGACCAACAGCAAGAAGCTTGGGGAGAAGGAGACAATGGTTGGAGCGATTATTTTTGCAAATGGAAGAAATACAAAATAACCATCACCCTAGGTCTGAAGCTCAATGCAAGATTTTGCCTCATGGGGTGAGGATGATCATAAGAAAAGTTTGAGATCAGCCCAGAACTACACGGGAGGACCTTGTAAATGATCTCAAGGCAGTTGGAACCACAGTCACCAAACAAACAATTGGTAACACAATACGCCACCATGAATTGAAATCCTGCATCACCCTCAAGGTCCTCAAGAAGGCACATGTACAGGCCTGTCTAAAATTTGACAATGAACATATAAATGATTCAGAGAAGGATTGGAAGAAAGTGCTGTGGTCAGATGTATTGTAAAATCTTGGATGAGAACCCTCTTCCCTCAGTCAGAACACTGAGGATGTGTCGTGGATGGGTCTTCCAGCATGACAATGACCCAAGGCAACGAAGGAGTTTTTTTTCAGTTTAGGCCGATACGTATTCTTCTACCTATTTTGGTAAAGCGCTTATCGATTGGTTTACGCAAAATGTATAGCGTTTACAAAATAGGAGATCGTTTTATTGCATTTTTATAAAAAAAAAAGTTTTACTACTAATGGCGGCGATCAGCGATTTTTTTCGTGACTGCGACATTATGGCGGACACATCGGACAATTTTGACACATTTTTGGGACCATTGTCATTTTCACAGCAAAAAATGCTATAAAAATGCATTGTTTACTGTGAAAATGACAATTGCAGTATACACACAGCTCCCCCCGTTCTGCAGCTCCGAGGACTGATCGCGGGAGTCTGGCGGTGTCGGGTCCGCGGGTCCTGCGGCCGCGGTCACGGGGCTTTGGACCGGGTCGTGGGCGAGTGCCCGCGATCCACGGCTGGGCACTTAAAGAGGACGTACAGGTACGTGCTTGTGCCCAGCCGTGCCATTATGCCGACGTATATCTGCAGGAGGTGGTCCTTAAGTGGTTTAAATATACCTATGTTAAAAATGATAGACCCTTCATTTCATCTGCAGGGGATCAAATGATTATTTTCCACACAGATTATATATATATATATATATATATATATATACAGTAACCACCATAATATCTATGAAAATAATGTAAATACCTTTGTTATTTTGTATGATCACATTTCAAGTGTAGAACTCTCCTATGCATCCGTGGAATGTTTCTGTGTAAAAAATATATATATATTTACCAAGTTTGACAGCCTAGCTCAGGTTAGCTCTTTTATTAAACCAGTAGAAAGGAAATACGTGTGTAAAAAAAAAAAAAAAAATGAAAATGCTAAATCAAAAAATTCTGAAGTGTCTCTGGAAATATATTTTTTTCCATCTCCACTGAACTCTCGTGGGTCATGTTGGTGAGTTAATCCTTTCTGTACGTCTGCTTGTATTTAAAAAATAGCAAGCTGATGTATTTACTATGGTAGAGTTGGAAAATGTTGTACAAAGTAAACCATACCTCCCAACTTTTTGCGATAGGAGCGAGTATGTAGCGAGTATGTATGTAAAAGTATGTATGCATAGGACACACCCCTTGCTACGCCCCCCTAAAGGAGAATTATAAAAAAAAAAGAAAGATTAGTTAAACCCGCAAGTGCTTTTTTTTACCGCTACTATTTCTTTATATTGGCTTTTGAAATTTACAAATGCAGCAATTTAGAAATTGGATGAAAGGTTTAGCACTGTGAAACACTTTTTGAAAGATAAAAAGTGCATTTTATATACAACTATATAGATCAGACCAAAATGAGGGACAAACGAGGAGGACAGAGGAACAGAGTCCCTCGAAATCAGGGACAGTTGAGTAAACTGTATAGCAACCTGAATTAAAAAAAAAAACTGTTGACATACTGACTTGATTCCACTAAATTGAACCTTGATTAGATGTTGTAGTGTACTGCCCTTTGCTCATATGTGATGCTCTTTGCACTTTTGAATATCCTGAACAGAATCTACCTTTGTTCTACAGAAAATAGTGTAGCATCTGATAATAAGCCTGTTCGCTTCCAGTCCCTTATAATTGCCTCCCACTAAGGATAGGCTTTGCCTGCTTCAGAAGATATACTGCCTTTAGAATGTTTAGATTGTATCTGCACCCCTGACCATACTCTAATGCAGTGGTTCTCAACCTGGGGGTAGGGACCCCTTTGGGGGTCAAATGACTATTTGCCAGGGGTCACCAAATCCTGGGCTGTTCCTGGAGCGCGCAGCCGCCCACTTGGCCTCTTCACAGCTGCCCATTCAGGTCACGGCATTGCAGGGGGGCAGAGACTAGAGGTCAGCGGACTGGTGAGGAATGTGATGTGGGAGGGGCTGGAGGAGACCCTATCTCCTGATTTTTGGCATAGGTGTCACTGCTACGAGAAACCACAGAGCTGGGGACACAGTGAGTAACACTACCTGTGATTACAGTTGCCATTAAAAGTCCCCACTACAGTTCTCAGATCAGCAGATGACCTTTATCAAGAGCACCTAAGTTGGCTGATCAGAACTCCCTCCCAGCACTACCACTCACCCCCCCCCCCCCCCCTGCATCAAGCAGTAAGAGAAGGAAACAAGGGGAATGCATGGAAGGGAGAGGAAAATAGAGGGGGGGGGCAAAGAAAAAGGGAAAGAATAAGAGAACAAGAAAGAAGGCTAGAGAGATGGATGAAAAAAAAATTAGGGAAAGAAAGAACAAAGAAAGAGTGGTACATCCTAAAATGTAAAAAAAAAGGGGTTTTAATATGGTACGAGTGAAAAGTACTCAGGGAGAGCTAAATGTCCGCAGGTTAGGGGAGCAAATTACTTGTCTTGCCTTGGGTGCTGATAACCCACGCTACGAAAATGTTACTGTTAGGAGTCCCCACAACTTGAGAAATTTTATCAAGGGGTCACGGCACTAGAAAGGTTGAGAACCACTGCTCTAATGCTTATGAGTAGCCACAGGGCACTGTTAACCCTGCTCCTTTCACATCCAACATGTCCACTGAAATGGAACCACAGCTGTAGGATGTCAGTTAGGTCTACAGGATGCTTGCATGAGATTTGTGATTTTTACAGCTGCGGTGGGTCAGTGCAGGTTATAGTGCTGGAAACAGACAAATATGTCTATTTAGATCCTGGACTTTAGATTATGCTAAAAAGGACAGTAACATTATAATGATTCTGTACAATGACTACAATAAAATAATCAGATTACATTTTTATGACACCTTCACTTGTGATCATGCTGGAATTGGCAAGAAATTATACGGCTCCTTTTTGCCTCTCTGCAGCAAGAAATTACACGTAGGACACAGCTTGAATCAAAATAGGGTCTTGTGCTAGGCAGCAGCTTTTGCATCAACATCTCTTATGGTTCAATAAATGTTTATTGGGGTTTTACAAAAGAAAAAGGTACAACATCATGCATAATTTAGACATGAGAGAAAACACACGTTATAACAAAGGTCTATAGAACATTTACTAGGTACAAGATAGAGCACTCAAGCCATTCTCACATATATTCAGAAACAAAAAATGGAGCCCCAAAGATTTGAGTGCGTGCTGACACACACACACACACACACACACACACATATATATATATATATATATATATATATATATATATATATATATATATGTATTATGACAGGAAGTCAGGTAAATCTGTGGGTGTTGTCACAGACGGGAGATACATTTCTGCCTTGTTTAAACAATGCACCAATTGCTATCAGGTTTAAGAACCTTGGATAGTTTCAGCTGTTCAGAATGAGGCAATTTAGGCCTCTACAAGTTATGCAGAGGATCACTACTGATTGCTGCATCCTGAGGCTTTTGAGTTAAGGAGGGCAGTGAGCTGAGACTTCTGAATGTGAGGTGGTGTTAATTTTTTCTGTGTGAAAAAAAAATCAAAGAGACTATTGTTTTTCTGCTGAGTGACCAGCAGTGTCTGCCCAGCAGTAGGCTGTGCCAGACTCCATAGGTAGGTTCCTGTGTTCTGAAGGTAGACACCCCAAGCGGCAAGGGTTTATTTTGTGTGTGCTGTTTTGATGCTGGCACTTGTATCCAGCAATATGGAAGAATAAACCATATCCTTTTTTTTAACCACCCTCAACTGCCTCTCTGTATAGTTCAGCGTGTAGTGAACACATCCAGGGGGTCACACACACCCACTACCGAGCTAACCCCGAGCTAACCCCTCACAATATATGTGCCCAGATTCACGTAGCACTTACGCCAACGTATCTACAGATACGCCGCGTAAGTACAAATGTGCGCCGTCGTATCTATGCGCCGGACCCACAAACTAAGTTACGTTGAAAAATAGGCTTCTTCCGACCGACGTAACTTTCCTACGCCGGCGTATCGTGGGCGCATATTTACGCTGGATGCATATGGAAGTTTCGATTCAGATATGCAAATGAGGGAGATACGCCGATTCACGAATGTAGATGTGCCCGGCGCATGTTTTAAGCGATTTGCGTAAGGTTTACGTCCGGCGTAAAGTTATTCCTCATATACGTCGTTTACGTAGTACGTGAATAGGGCTGGGCGTAGGTTACGTTCACGTCGTAGGCAGTGATTTGACGTATCTTAGCCAGTTATTTTGACGTGACTGTGAGCATGCGCACTGAGATGCGTCCAAGAGACGACGCATGCGCAGTTCGTTTTTTGAAGCTCAGCCCATCATTTGCATGAGGTCACGCTTCATTTTAATATATCACGCCCACTTCCACCTACTTTGACTTACATCGGCTTACGCCGACAACTATATGCTGCACCGGCGCAACGTTGAGCGCATTTACTTTGTGAATACCATGCTTGCCTCTCAACGTTGTTCCGGTGTAGCTAAAGAAGATACGCTACGCCCGCACAAAAGATGCGCGGATGTACGTGAATCTACCCCAAACAGTATAATTACAGAGATAGCTGGGATAAAAAAGAAAAAGAGGGAGGGGGGGTCGGGTTACCATGGGACAGGGGCCAAGAACAACCCTAAAACCCCAGGCCATGCCCACTGACAAAAAAACTAAGAGAAGGAGAAAAGGTTTTTTACAACAAATGGTTAAATGAGTAGTTTTTTTCCCTTGGTAGGACGACAAATTGCCTGCATTTGTGTTCTATTAAATATACATGGGTTATCTTGATTTCAAGATCGAATGCATCTGAGCTATTTAAATATGTCTATGTATATATACCTGTGTTTCAGTTCATCATTTTAGCTATGAATAAACACCAGGAGAGGTGTGAAACGCATTAGCTGTGCTGTATTTCTTACCCTAGTATTTTCTGTATGGACTGTCATTTAAATATGTGGATTAATAAAAGTAATTTCATTGGAGACCTATGAAATTACTTTATTTTACATGCATGCACCACTTCACCGCTGCTTTATCGCGCATGTGCAGATGCAATTTTTGGGTCCTGTCCTGCCCCTAATACACCGTTAGGCTGTTCTTTCTACTAGGAAAAAGGGGTGGAATCGCGCTAAATTGAAAAAATTGGCCTAATAAAGGCACAATGTGATAAACACAGTCAATGCGGGATATAGTCTATAGACCCACAGAGACACACTAGAACTACACCACAAAAACACATGAAAAGAGAAAACCAAAAGATCAACTCTACTTAAATAGTGTGGCTATGGTCATATGAAAACAACAGCATAAGTGATATAGATATATAGTGCAAAAAGTTGTTAGACTATGGCCACCACCTAGTTATAAAGACCAGGAGGGGGAAGGTGGTAATGTAAAGACCACCTGGTGGTCACGAACGGAACTGTTCAGAGTTATTGGTGACCCAGGGTGGGATCTTAGTAGGAAAAAACCTTTGGATGAGGATGGATAATTTCTCCCAAAATTTGTGATATGAAGATCGAGGAAGCAAATTCTCCAGATGATGAACAATACAGTCTCTACGTTGTCAGTCACACTTGGGTTTTTGCAGATTTGAGTGTAGAGTCACAGCACCAAAGACATAAAATACAAACAAAAAAAACTTGCATAGTGTGAAAACTGACAGACAGCGTATGCACAAACACCCGTGTGGGACAGTCATGAAATGGGGAGAGGATAGTGCAAACCCACCACCACTGAACACACTGACCCTTACCAGATGATAGATCCCCTAAGGGTAAATGCAGACACTTATGATCAGGTAGATAGCGACCATGAGAATGGGCCCCTTGAGACTGGATACAAACGCCTGGGATTGGATGGATTACAGCACCCACGGGACTGTCAGTAGGACTGACCCTCAATCCAAGATGGCGGCCTAGGCAGCGGCGGTGACGTTGGCTTTACATTCAGCTCCTTCAGCAGGAACGCAGGAAGATGTCGGCACGGAGTCCCCGGATTACTGCCTGTTCCTCGGCTGCTGGTCACATAGAAATCAATCAATGCTGACCAGAGGTGCTACTACCTTACCACAGGCCCCAGCTACAAGCCAGCTGGAGTCTTCCCTGTAAACTTCACTGACGTGGTAACGCAGCCTACCACGACACCTGGAAACCACAGCCCTACACCAATCACAGGCGGCTCATGTCTAACAAGCTGGCATCTTATCCAATAGACCAGAGGAAACCAATGGGAGGCAGGACCAATAGACACAGCGATGTCTTTACATTACCACCTTCCCCCTCCTGGTCTTTATAACTAGGTGGTGGCCATAGTCTAACAACTTTTAGCACTATATATCTATATCACTTATGCTGTTGTTTTCATATGACCATAGTCACACTATTTAAGTAGAGTTGATCTTTTGGTTTTCTCTTTTCATGTGTTTTTGTGGTGTAGTTTTAGTGTGTCTCTGTGGGTCTATAGACTATATCCCGCATTGACTGTGTTTATCACATTGTGCCTTTATTAGGCAATTTTTTTCAATTTACCGCGATTCCACCCCTTTTTCCTATGCTTGTTTATGTTGTATAACATTTTTGTATCGCAGCTTTTTTTGTAATTTTTTCACTAGGTATGCGCAATTTTTTTCTCCTAGTTTAATATTTGTTCTTTCTACTAACCCGTACCACAGGAAAGTGGGAGGGGGAGATAGAGCGGTGCTTGGAGAGGGGGGTGAGCAGCACACAGTGCTATGCACGGGGCCCAGCCCCTCTCCAAGCACCTCTCTATCTCCCACTTTCCTTTGGTATGGGTTAGTAGAAAGAACAGCTTAAGGGTGGGGGCAGGGCTGGACTCGGTGCTGCCGATGACGAATTTAAACAAATCACTGCTCGGCCCACCCGTTTGGGTCTATAATTTTTTCTGGACCCGAAAGTTGCATCTGCGCATGCTTGATAAAGCAGCGGTGAAGTCGCGCATGTGCGGTAAACCCCCATGAACAGCTGTTTGCTGACGTAGCCACGCCGGAAGTAACGCGGTCAAGACTTTTCATAAGTCCAAGATTTTTTTTAGAACAGCGGCCATCCAGATTTTTTTTCACTACTTGCCCCTTTTTGTATTGCCTGTACTAGCATGCCCCATTAGACATCAGTTCTCCCAATCTGGTAGGGGGCCTTTTCCAGTAAAAACATAAATATGGAGTGTCCCTATTTTCAAGTGAGTTTTGGGGTAAACAATAGGTGTGTGTTATGCCCCGTACACGTGATCGGGCTTTAGCCCGACCAAACTCACATCGGAATTCTGAGGAAATTCCATCGGAGTAAAAGAAAACATGTTCTCTATCTAAACTCCGATGGAATTCCTCTGAAAAAAGTCTGATGGGTCATACACATGGTTGGAATTTCTGATGGAAAAAGTCTGTCTGACTTTTTCCATCGGAAATTTCGATCGTGTGTACGGGGCTTAAGTCTGCATGGGTAAAATGCCAGAAAGAGAATTATCTGGTAAAATTCTAAATTTTTTCTTAATTAAAACCTGTAAAGTAAAATATAACATCAGACTGAAGTCATATGTAAAAAGGATGAATGATTTGTTATTATGTTTCAAAACAAAACCTTGTATCATATGAAACTGCCAGAATAGTCTTTTCCTATATTCAGAGTAAACAAGGAGTTTTGGTACTGTTGCTGGGCATCCAATGTGTCCCTGTGCCTTTATGGAGAAGTGGGCCCCCACCAGACAAACCTGCGCTTAACCCCTTGGCACTGGTCCTTTAAGGCCTCGTACACACGATAAAATCTGTCTGCTGGAAACGGTCTGCTAGACCGTCCCAGCAGACAGATTCGATCGTGTGTACGGGCGAGCCGACAGATTTGGCCACCCGACAGATTTCAAAGCATGCTTTGAAATCTATCGGGTGGGAATCCGTCCGCCCGACATGTCTGCTGGTTAGTACACTTACCAGCAGACATGTCGTCCCGCACCGCGGCCGAATGGATTCGGCGCATGCGCGGAAGTGTTTTACTTCCTGGTGCGGTGACGTGGCGGCGTCAACGTCACCGCCACGTCACCGCCACGTCAGCGCGCTGTCTGCTGGCGGGGATTTTGGTTTGCTCGTGTGTACACGCGAGCAAACCAAAATCCTATCAGACAGATTTGTTCAAATCGGTCGGTCCGACCGATTTGAACAAATAGATTGCCTCGTGTGTACGAGGCCTAAGGGGTTTGCTATGCTGGAAGGCAGGGCTTATGGCTATATGAGCGGTCACATAATCGAAAAAGTCCCGATCGCAAAAAGCGATTGGGAACTTACTGTGAGCAGCTGGTCACTGTGTCGGGAGCATGTAAGGTGCAGGCTCTTGGCACAGCACTGTCGGCACTAGTGCACACAATTATGTGGCCACTCGGTGCCAAGGCCTAGCCACCGAGAGGCCTCATATTTGCGTACGCTCAGCGCCAAGAGGTTAATTTATGCCATATATGCTCCAACTTGGGGGAAGCATGCATGTATTTCCCCCAAACCCCTGTTTATCAGGTCTTATTATTTTCTTTTGTAACTTTGTAAACAAGGATAGTATTTCATTTTAAAATTTATTTCTTAGTGGTATACTATAGATTTTAAACGTTAATATTTTTCTTGGATTTCGATTTACCCATTAAGCATGTAAAACTGCTGACATGAGTTTTTGTTTTTCGATAACCCATTTTGCATTCACCATTGCTTTAGGTATAGAGCCAGGCTCTGTGGTGATTACAAGTCAGTCTGTGAATTCCTGTTTTGAGCCTCAGTTTGAACAGATTGTTCTTGGTAAAACAGTAATCCGTGATACACAACTGGATGCAGAATTGGCTCAAGAGTTGGCTCAGTGCAGTCAAGAAATCAATGAATTCAATACTGTTATTGGAAGTACAATGTGCACTCTGGACTTCTATGAAGGTTTGTTTAATACTTTCTTTTCTTTTCCTTGGATTTAATATGCTAGAACCATTTATACTTTATACTGTATATATATATATATATATATACAGTATGTTATTTAAACATAAAAATATTCGGACATTCTGTAATCCTCCTGTCCATTATATTATGATCTCTACTGACTGGTGGTAACTTCTATTTTTGCTGTGATCACTGAACTTTTTCATCACTTTTTTATGAAGTGATAATTCATAAAGAAAATAGGCAGTCATGTGCCTGTTTCATAGAAAACTGTCCAAATACATTTTGCGTTACTTATGGTCACCAGGTTACAAATTTGCCAGATAATTACCACATCAATATGTCAGGTAATGGGAAGCCAGGTGATATTTGCTAGCTGTATGTTAAACCAAAATTGTGGTTATACAAATTTTTTATTTCAAACAAGCACAATCTGAAGTAAAATCTGACCAAGAAAGTCATTGTGATTTTGAATTCTAGTATGTATATAGCAAGACAGTATATAAAGTAAGGCCTGTTTGCAAAGGAGCTTACAATTATTGTAGCAGACTTAGGTTATCGTAAATTATACTCAGGCACAACATTTCCCGTTTGCTGATTTTCAAAACAAGTGCACATGTATTAACCCTTGATTTTTTGTTTTGTTTGGATGTCTAGACTATTTTTAATAGGTACAGTAGGGCGTTGACCAATGACTAAGACAATATGGTGTGATCTGACCTTTTATTTTCCATTCCATTTCACATAGGCCAAGCACGTCTTGATGGAGCAATCTGCACATATACAGAGGAAGAGAAGATGCAGTACCTGAAAGCTGCTTTTGAGGCCGGAATTAGAAACATTGAGATGGAATCATCAGTGTTTGCAGCAATGTGTAACATAAGTGGACTGAGAGGTAAGCCTACTGAAAGGTTTAACTGAAAACATGACTGCACTAATTATTCAGTAAGTAAAATAGGTGTGTTAGAAAACACATACCGAACCTACAAAGAAGGGGTTCCAGGATTATGCACATACCATTTCCAGTCACCCTATTACTGCTCTACTCTGTCATTCAAGGTTAACACCCTTCCATTTTTCTCCAGCTTAAGGATCTTTCCTGTCTTTACATTTTGATTATATGCTTATGCACATACCATTTCCAGTCACCCTATTACTGCTCTACTCTGTCATTCAAGGTTAATACTTTTCCATTTTACTCTTTAGTTTAATGATCTTTCCTGTCTTTCCATTTTGATTATATGCTATGAGGACTCTCACATTCATTGAACCATTAAAGTTTTTTTCTTAATCTGACTATTTTTTTAACATATGACTCCTTATTGCCATGCACTACCTAGCAGTTTGTGGAATATTTACCCGCAGTGTGTACCTTGGGGGCCGTATCTAGACTCCACTGCGTAGGGCCAGCCTGTAATGTTTGCTTTGGGTGCTGAATCCTGCATTAGCTGCTCACCTTGAAGTGCAACTTGCGCAGGGTGCTATACAGGTCTAGGTGTGTGATCTATTTCTATGGTTCTCAGACCTTGAAGACCCCTTCTTCTCTTGCCATGCAAGACCCAATCCGATCTGCACTTCTGAACTGTGAGTACCCCACAGTGGCAATGGCAGATCACAGGCGCAAGGGAGCTGGGACAAAAGAGCCTGCTTTTCACAGGCAGCTTACAGGAAGCACAGGACACCACTGTCATAGCTGCTACTTGCCCTAGAGCAATGTCCTTTATTGACACTGCTTTTCTCATGTGACTCTGGCTCCCTTCAGGCAGGCACCATGTGACCTGTCTAATAAAATAAAATGTTACTGTCAATATGTCTTAATTTTTTTTAAACTTTCAGCACTTCTGGAATGGGGAAGCATTTTTACAGAGGCCAAAAATGCTACACATCCTCTTTTTCCCTAATTCAGGAACCTTGTTTACTTAAAGATACGGAGGAAAGTATTGAGGACATTTATTTTAAAGCAGATGCAGTGGAGGATTTTCCTTCCCCTAAAGCTTATGAGATACAAGCTATGGCTCCACACTAAATGCTTTCCACTGTGGACACATTGATTGATGAGTTGCACATAAGTCTTTGCTAACTGCACCTGGTTCTTTACAGACAAAACCTATTCTTAGTATAGAAAGACCTTTTATCATACATGCACAGATTGATTGTAAACTATGAGGATTAGTTATGCCCCAAAAGGGGTTTTAAAATAAATAGTTTCTCGATTATCATTGCACCAAACTGGCGCAGAGAAAAGCAAAAGCAAAAGCGTTATCTCTTCCAAACAGATCAGACTAACAGGCCCAATGCCCCCATTCCATTCTGCTTTGCAGTCACTGGTTTTAACAGCCTTGCTGTTGAAACCTGAATCAGTAGAGAATAGAGGTATCTCTATTTTGTTTATTCCCACCTCACTCAAAGCAAGGAAATCCACCTCCTGCTAAATTTACCATTGTGCATGGAAGGACTTCCTTGCATGATGAAGAAGGAGTAATCCCAGGGAATCACTCGTATTTTGACCTTTCATCAGTCTGCTCCTGACCATTGTCTGGCCCTGAGTACCCTCAGAGGACAAGTCCCGGCCTTCTATCCTCTTGGAGACCTGGATAGATAAGACAATTCATTTCAAGTGCCTACGCCCTTAAGAAAAAGGTTCCTCCCCTTCCATTTAAGGGCCCATTCCACCAGAGCTGTTGGCGTCTCCTGGGCTTTTCAACATCAAGCATCTGTATTCCAGATATGCAAGTGGGACATGTCCAGAGGCCGTTGTGAACCTGGTTCCTGGAAAATAATTATCTTGAAAGAAAACAATCACATTTTTTCCATAAGTGTTTGTAGGTAAATTCCTAACATGAGCTCCTATATACTGGATTCTGTGCTTTACAGGACCAAGTTTTTTGAATGCTAGAATCATATATTTAATACTCAGTCAAGCAAGTCATATTATGGCTGTCACACCCCCGAACCACTTTTGGCTGTAAACTTGAAGGACTAATTTTTACCTTTTGCGCCTATCGTCCTTCTCTTTCTATTGGCATCATAATGCATCCTGACACCCGTCCAACCATTTAAAAAGGTGTTGATTTTTGTCAGTTTTTTCCTGTTATCTGGGACTCCATTATAGAGATTTATCACTTTCTAGCCCACTGACATCATTTTATAAGACAGGTAGTGGGGGAACCCTCCCAACAGCAACACAGACAGACTATAATTATTTTAAGAAGGGGAAGGCTAGAATACCAGTATGATTTTTATTTCTGTGTGTATTGCTGTTGCAGATCTTTTATTCTGATATAAACTGTTGTCAACAGGACAGAATAGCAGCAAAATGCGAATCAGGATTTCAAATCCTTCTAAATTTTATAAAAAAAATGGCTTTACATACACTTAAAGAAAGGGTTTTGCTTTTTGAGGAAAATTAAAAACATAAATTATTTTCCTCTTTCAGCTTATCAGCATAAGTGTCTTGCCTATAAATCCGGAAATATAACTCTGTTTTACTGTTGGTTAGAAATACATAGAAAAGAATAGTTAACAATAGAAGCATGTGGGTTTTTGAAAGTGGGCTATGTTGTCCAAAGGAATATGAGCAGCATTGAGGATTGCTGGTAGCAGCACTGGAGCTGGAGCTTGAGCTGGCAGCACTGGAGAGTAATACAGAAGACCAACAGGGGTTTTAAGTAGAAGATTTAGGGAGTCAGTTTCTTCCATTTGTCTTTTAAAAGTGCATAGCTGGTTTAAATGGAAATATAAATGTGTCTTAATGTGCTTGGGTTAATGAAAGAAGCACTGGTTTGCATGCTAGTTATATTTTTGAGCCTGCAGAAATTCATTTAAAATTCAGCATAGTTCACACCATTCAGTGTGTGCTAACATCCCCCAAACATTAAGGGATTTATTGATATAAAAAATTGCTGTGCGATTGTTGCATGCTGTTACAAATAATATCTGTAATTTGTGTAATATGTTTATTTTTGATGATCATTAGCTACTGCAATATTGCATAGTGGCCAGGAAAGAGGAAAGAATCACTGCTACTCCCAACCAGCCCAGGTGAATAAACGATAAAAAGCGATAAAGAGCACCCTCAGCCTACATGTCTTCACCATACCACATACTCTAATGCATTTTACCCTGCCCACTGGGGCTTAATCATAGGGTTCTCATAGGCCGCTCTATATCACTTTTTTTTTGTTTGGTCAGGAATAGCGCAAATACTTTCCTCTTTACATTTACTAACCCCTTGGATTGGTATCAGGACAAGGCTGCACCACATGTTCCTGGGACATGCTGTGTTTGGAGAAAGAAAAATGCTGACTATGACCCTAATAACACTATCCCTACAGTCAAGCACCGAGGTGGAAACATGATACTTTGGGGCTGTTTATTTGCTAAAGGTAAAGGCCGACTTTGCCGCATTGAAGGGCCAATGAATGAAGCCATGTATTGTAAAACCTTGGGTAAGAACCTTCTTTCCTCAGCCAAAACACTGAAGATGGGTCGTGAATGAGTCTTCCAGCATGTCAATGATCCAAAACATACCGCCAAGGCAACAATCTGCAGGGGATAAATTAATTATTTTCCCCACTGTATGCTTTTTACCTCTACTTTGAATGGCGCAATAAGCAAAAAAAAAAAAAAAAAAAAACAGGCCACTTTTTTTTTGCCATTCTTCAGAGAATATGAATGATAACCCAAAAACTTTTCTTTTACTTGTGCTTAGTGTTTGGCTGAAACCATTTATTATCAATCAATCAACTGTCTTTACTCTTTTTAAGTTATAATCACAACAGAAACTACCCAAATGGCCCAGATCAAAAGTGTACATACCCCACTTCTAAATACCATATATTGCCCCCTTTAAAGCGGTAGTAAACCCTCATGTCCTCTCCTAACTACTTATATATTCCGAAAGACATCGATCTATTGCTATGTAATAGCTGATGTAACTAGTCCTACCATTTAAATCGTTGCCTTTGTGCAGTATAATTGTTCTAGTTAGCCCGCGCCATTGTTGTTATGGTCTTCCACGTCTTATGCATTGCACACTTCCGCCCACAGTTCCTTGCTCTTCCCAAAATCCTGCGCGTGCGCAATGCAGGTGAATATTCAAGCCTCTTCTTCGTTTCCTCTGGGGGAGGAAAAGTCAGCTTAAACCATTGCGAGATGTCGGGGCTGACGTCAACAGCAGGAAATGACGCAGCCCCGACATAAACAGTGATTTGGCCGTCAGCGTCTAGGCTTGCCGATTTGAAAGAACGTACGGCACATGCGAGGAACGACGTCATCATTAGGCATATCCGCGATATACAGGAAAGAAAAAAGGTAGGACAGAAAAGAAAGATAGCGATGCATTGGGGAGATTACGATGGTTTGAGCAATATAAAGTTCTAAATTTTGGTATACAACCGCTTTAACATTAAATGACAGCTTGAAGTCTTTTGTGGATGAGGCTCTTTATCTTTTCAGATGGTAAAGCTGCCATTCCTCTTGGCAAAAAGCCTCCAGTTCCTGTAAATTCTTGGGCTGTCTTGCATGAAATGCACGTTTGAGATCTCCCCCGAGTGGTTTAATGATATTGAGGTCAGGAGACTGAGATGGCCACTCCAGAACCTTCACTATATTCTGCTGTAGCAAATGACAGGTTGACTTGGCCTTGTGTTTTAAATCATTGTCATGTTGGAATTTCCAAGTACGTCCCATGCGCAAAATGTTCCTCCAGTATTTTTTGATAACATACTGCATTCATCTTGCCATCAATTTTGACCAAATTTCATGTGCCTTTGTAGCTCACACTTCCCCAAAACATCAGCAATCCACCTCTGTGCTTCAAAGCAGGAATGGTGTACCTTTCATCATAGGCCTTGGTGACTCCTCTCCAACTGTAGCGTTTATGGTTGTGGCGAAAAAGCTTTTGGTCTCATCATTCCAAATGACTTTGTGCCAGAATGTTTGAGGCTTGTCTCTGTGCTGTTTGACATATTGTAAGTGGGATACTTTGTGGCATTTGTCTAGTAATGGCTTTCTTCTGTTGACTTGGCTATGCAGCCCATCTTTCTTCCTCCTTATTGTGCATTTGAAACAGCCACACTACATTTTCAGAGAGTCCTGTATTTCACCTGAAGTTATTTGTGGGTTTTTCTTTGTCTCCCAAACAATTTTCTTGGCAGTTGTGGCTGAAGATTTAATTGGTCTACCTGACCGTGGTTTGGTTTCAAAAGAAACCCTAATTTTCATTTCTTGATTAGAGTTTGAACACTACTGATTGACAATCTCAATTCCTTGGATATCTTTTTATATCCCTTTCCTGTTTTATACAGTTTAACTACCTTTTCCCACAGATCCTTTGACAATTCTTTTGCTTTCCCTATGACTCAGAATACAGAAATGTTAGCGCAGCACTAAGTGAAAGATTTAAGGGTCTGTCAGGAGTCCAGAAACTCATTGACCTTTTATAAACAAGCACACACTAATTACAAGCAGATCACAGGTGAGGATGGTTACCTTTAATAACCATTCAAACCCCTTTGTGTCAACTTGTGTGCATGTTATCAGGCTAAAATCACCAGGTTATATAAACTTTTTATCAGAGTCATTTTAGTAGTTTCTGTTGTGATTATGATTTAAAAAGTGTAAACACAGTAGATTTCTCTGAAAAATGGTCAAGAAATCATAAATTCTGCCAGTGTATTTAAACTTATGATCACAACCATGTCTAGTATGTACTATGAAAGACAAGCTGTCAGTGAACCAGAATCAGAATGTGACTCATGGCTTAGTTTAGTGCAGAATTTAGGCTTAAGCCCTGTACACACGGCCGGGATTCTCGTCAGGAAAAAAACATAGTTTTTCCTGATGAGATTCCTGGCAAGATTTTCTTGCCGGCCGAGTGTACAGACATACGATTCATAAGAACCGCTGTTCTTTTGAATAGCACAAATGCGGTGACGTCATCGACTACAACGAGCATGCTCTCATCACATTCGATGCCGTCGCCACCATCTTGCTTCACTCTACCTATGCCTTGGAAGCTACCGCCCATGCGTCTAAGTAATTTCGAGCATGCGCGGGTTTCCATGGAGACAGGTAAGTATATAGACGCTCGGGTTTCTCGGCAGGAAAACACTGCCGAGAATCACAAGAGAGAGCAGGTTATCGCCTAGATTCTGGACAGTTTGCTCGACGAGAAACCTCAAAGCCTCGTACACACGCACAGTTTACTCGGCAAGAAAGCTCTGCCAGCAGTTTTCTTGCTGAGAAAACCGTGCGTGTGTATGAGGCTTTAGAAGATGACACAGTTTCATGGTAGCAAAACAACTGGATTCGAGTGGTAACACAAGTACAGCATATTAAAAACAAATAATTATAGATGACGTAAAATAACCCTGCCCGTATTTGACTGATTTAATTTAATAATGATTATATCATTTGTTGTTTTTTTTAGCTGCAGTGGTTTGTGTCACACTTTTGAATCGTTTGGAGGGAGACCAGATCAGTAGTTCCCATGATGTTCTGGGGGAATATCAACAGAGGCCTCAGAAATTAGTTGGATACTTTATAAAAAAGTGTTTATCAAAAGTTTAAGTCACAGAGCATTTGCAAACACATGTTTCACATACTGTAATGTATAAACATGCATCCATATTTTAGTCATTTGTACAGCTATAAATATATATTATGCATCATTATTTAATAGTTGTAATAGAGTTGTGCAATATAAGTTTATCATAAATGTCATACTTGTGTAAAGTGTTTTAATCCCTAATAAATAAGAATTATAGTATATTAATTTTTAGTAAACACATACTGTAATTTACAACTAAAGAGACAATGGAAAAGGGGACCTTTCCTCTTGTTTCTCTCTTGAGAATCATTTTCGAAACTGTTTTGTAGTGGTTTAGAGTATTCAGTCATTACTGATTGATAATGTTTCCAATTAAATGGGGTTTATTTATTTTTTATTTTTTTATTAACATCTCTTATTATTCCTAAAACTATATCTTTTTTTGAAAGGTGTTTATTTTAGATTTTTTTTAACAATAGAAAGATTTTTAACAACAAATTACATACACCAATAATAAAATATACAGCATCCAGGGTACAAGAGTATAAATTCCCAAGTAAGGTAACCAGAGTTAAATGGCAAGGCTACGCAGAGCCTACAACTATATCTTAATTAAATTCTTTTGTACAACCCATGCATTTGATGCAATGTAAAATGCTTCAAACTGACTGGTTCTGTATATGAAAATGTCCCCCTCTTCTATGAGCTGGGCAAATGGTTTCTGGTAAGCTTTAGAACTGTTTCTCTTTTCCCTGAACAAGTAGAAGTCTAAAGCAAACATACTTCAAACATACTTCAGGTATAAGTCTGACAGAAAATCCTTTTTTTTTTAAATCTTTTCTATTAATTAAAAAGACAATGATCAGTTTTGTCAGTCATGTTTGTGCTACATAGTGATAGCAAACAAACACTCCTGCGCAAATGTGCGATGGCCGAGCGATCAGTGACTTGAGGAATGGTGCCTTTGGTCTAGCTGCCCTCCTGGATAGGGGGTATACTAGTAGTCACAAAAAAATAAAAAATAAAAGAGGACATACCAGCCTTGTGCATTCTCCCAAGATAGATTATTTAATAAATAAAGGCTAAGGAAGGAGGTACTCCTTCAAAACGCGTCAGCCAGCAGTGGTTCTTAGGTCTTCCCCTCTGCTCTCTGGAGACAGTTGGTTCCAGGACTGATTGCCACAATTTAGTGGCTTCTTTAGGCTTTTATTCATCACGTTTTTGAGTAGTATTTTACTATTTTGTATTAATAAATTATCTTGGGATAATGCAGAAGGCTGGTGAAGCCTCTTCTTTTTATCTTTTTTATGGTTGTGCTCCTCCATGACCCCACAGCAACTGATCAGAAATCACTTGTCATTGTCATGACTGCTGCAGGATTTAATCAATTTTTTTTTTTCTGCTGATGTTTTGTAAAACCATCTTGTTGAGAATCCCACTTTTCCATATATCCACACTGAATGTGCTACTTGTATAAATATAACTATACTTTTCACAGTATATATGACATATAATATGTACTGTAGACAAATTTAAAAATTAAGATTATTAAATAATTTTATTGTAGCATTAACAGAAAACAGATAAACTATATTTATATTTTATTTACCAAAGAAATACTGCATATTGAATAAAAGTTTATTAATATCTGCAAACTGCATCACTGGAAAATATTATTATTATTATTATTATTGTAAATGTGATTTAAAACAAAATAAATTATTATTTTTTGGAAATAATAAAAACGATGTTTTTATTGTATTTTGTTCATTATTTAAACAATTGATTTTGCAAGAAATTTAGTACTACTTACACTTCCATAAGTTCATGATTTGTATGCACATAGAAAGAGAAGAGACTGCACATGCAGGAAATTAAGTGGGAGACTCCCTGCAAATATGGAAATGCCAAAGAAAAGACTCCATATACAGTTGGACAAATGCTGAAGGAGCGATCAGTTATATCGGCCCTCATTACAAAGCTAATTTTCAAGTATTTATATCACCAGATTTGCTGTTGTGTTTATACACCACTCCATATAGTCATGTAATAATGTATAACTTAAAGCGGAGCTCCACCCTATAGTGGAACTTCCACTCATCGGAACCCTCCCCCCTCCGGTGTCACATTTGGCACCTTTCAGGGGAAGGGGGGTGCAGATACCTGTCTAAAGACAGGTATTTGCACCCAGTTCCAGCCACACAGACTGTGGTTAGACTGCGGGCACAACGTCAGATCCCCCCCCCATTGTGTTCTGGGAAACACTTGTCTCCCAGAACTCATCAGAACCAGTGAGCACGGCGCAGCGCGACTCGCACATGCGCAGTAGGGAACCGGGTATTGAAGCCGCAATGCTTCACTTCCTGGTTCCCTCACCGAGGATGGCGGTGGGGGCAGCAGACAGACGTGCGATTGCTCATCTTCTGCTGCCGACGTCGCTGGACTCCAGGACAGGTAAGTGCCCTAATATTAAAAGTCAGTAGCTGCAGTATTTGTAGCTGCTGGCTTTTAATATTTTTTGTACGTTGGAGCTCCGCTTTAAGGCAAAACATTTTTTTTTTCTATTTGGTGAAAAGGGATTAGACTCCCTGACAGGATTTTATCTCTGTGTATGCCCCCATTGGGGAGATTCATCCTCTCTATTTGTCCTGTTTAATAATGAAAGTAAAATGAACTCCCAAATTTAGGGTTGTCCCCACAAGGCCTTGAGAGAGCGCTTGCGAGAGGGGGTTATCTGATGTGGGGAGGAGCCGAGACAGCCGCAGAGGGACCCCAGAACTGCACAGTGAAGGTAAGTAAGACATGTTTGTTATTAAAAAAAAAAACACTTTAACTTCTTCTAAATGCCCTTCATTATTTTGGGCTTTGTGACAAAATAAGAGCCTATTCTCCTTTGGCTTTCTTTAATGACATATCTCTTGCAGCATTGTTCCATTTACATACAGTATAAGCTTCACGGGAAAACAAGTTGTGTTGTCTCCCAAACGATAAACACTTTTTTGGCATCCTATTAGGTAATGTTGATATTAACCACTCCAGCCACGGAGTGCAACGCTGTACCCAAACAAAATTGATGTCCTTTTTTTCCCCACAATTTGAGCTTTTTTTGGTGGTATCACCACTGCGGTTCTTATTTTTTGGTGCAATAAACAAAAAAAGAATGTAAATTTTGAAAAAAAGACAATATTTTTTACTTTCTATCTTTATCCCCCCCAAAATAAAAAAAAATAATTTCTTCCTCAGTTTAGGCTGATATATTATTCCAAATAATTTTAGTAAAAAAAAAAAAAAAAATCGTAATAAGCGTATACTGATTGGTTTGCACAAAAGTTATAGCGACTACAAAATAGGGGCTACATTTATGGATTTTATTTTTTTACTATTAATAGCGGCAATCTGCGATTTTTAGCAGGACTGCGACATTGCGCTGGACAGATCGGACATTTTTGACACATTTGTGGGACCATTGACATTTATACAGCCATCAGTGCTATACAAATGCACTGATTACTATGTAAATGTCACTGGAGGGGAATGAGTTAACACTAGGGGGGTTCAAGGGGTTAGATGTGTTTCCTCATGTGTGTTTCTAACTATGAGGGGATATGACTGACTAGAGGAGGAGCCAGATCGCTGTTCCTAACTAGTAGGAACAGACAATCTGTCTCTCCTCACCTGACAGAATGGGAATGTGTGTGTTTACACACACAACCCCGTTCTGGCTCTTGTGCCCACGATCTGTCTTGGCCGGCTGACATTGACTATAGCTGTTTAAAGGCCCGACTTACAGCTATGGCAATTTGTGCAGGAGAGCCGACCTGCCACTGTAGAATGACGGTGGCTGGTTGGCTAGTGGTTAAACAATATAATTCTTATATATATTGCTTAGAGCTTCCATTGGTTTAGAAGAGTACCATAACGCCATTATTCTCAGTAGAAATTGCCTGTGGGATCCCCAGCCATGATTATTTGGTAAGTGATACAAACATGGAAATTTATATGCAGAAATGTGCAGTATCCCAAAAGCAGATGATAAGTTCTAAAACTGTCCTGCTTAATGATATACCCTGGTAAATGAAATGTGTAAGCATAAAGCTGACCATACACTAGAAGACTTTCAAATGAACATCTGTGCAAATATTTCTAATGCCCTATACACACGATCGGATATCTGATGGAATGTAATCCGATGGATTTTTTCGCCGGATATCCGATGAAGCTGACTTTCATCAGTCTTGCCTACACACCATCAATCAAAAATTCGACCGTGTCCAACGCGGTGACATAAAACACTACGACGTGCTGAGAAAAATTAAGTTCAATGCTTCCGAGCATGCGTCGACTTGATTCTGAGAATGCGTGGATTTTGATGGAGTTCCACACAGACAATCGTTTTTTTCTATTGTTTTTTTATCCATAGGAACATTTTAAAACATGTTCTATTTTTTTTCACCGATGGAAAACAAACCGATGGAACTCACACGCGATCGGTTTGTCTGATGAAAACGGTCCATCGGTCCGCTTTCATGAGACAAACAGATCGTGTGTACAGGGCTTAAGAGAATTGGTACAAAAAGTCCCAGGACATCCAATCACTTGGCGAACGCTATTCGAAAGTTTGCTTTTAACAATCGTTTTTGGAATCAACTTCTGTACAAAACCTATTTTTGGGAATTTTGTAGGCTACCAAAGAATAAAATATATATACATGTATGTTTTTTACTTTAAAATGTTTTAAACTTTAATTGCACATAATAAAAACCCCTCCCTGTGGTTTGGAATACTGAAACATAGTTGAACATTATATTAAAACAGACAAAAAGGAGGGTCACCATCACATGTTTATGCTTCACAGTATGTGGTACATCCAGATGTTGTTGATGTGAACCCCCACAGTAAACTTCCAACTGGAATCATCTATTGCGTTTCAAATGCCAATTTACAGTACGTTCTTTCTCAGGGTAGCACCACACCAGAAGTACATGGACAATATCATATTGCTTTAACCAGAATATTCACATATCAACAGTAACTTACATCATAATTACATATGATATCATCTATAGCCCCCAAAAACCAAGCACAGACCTCAGGCAAAGAGAAGAGGAAAACGGAGTGCTTCTCCACGTAACAGAGCCGAGACATTGATCCTGAAAGAGATATATGTATATGTAACAAAATGGCCCGTGACACCCAGAGACGTTGGAAGGATGAGAGATACTCCTGTGCCAGCAGCAACAATAACTCTTGGGTCGAAATCCACCCTGTGCCCTTTTGGGTGTAGGGTGGCTAATAGTGAATCATAATTCATATATTACATGTGATGGGACATTATTAATACTTCATATTTCTGGACTGAGATATCACAAGGAGTCATGATGACACGACCAGGTCAGCCAGTGAGTCATACCTTTTGTATAATAGGCTATTGAAATATCTTAAGGTGTTGGCTATCCACGGTAAAGACACCCACTCTCACAAGACTCTGCCATTGTGTGATAAGTCTGTCTAGGTAATGTGATTAAGGTTTCCTTTCTGTGTGTGAAGATTATCTGTGATTGTGTATTATTCAAAAGGGAAAATCATTGTGTGATAAAGATGTCTGTGTTACTATTCAAGGTTAATTGAACACTATTGAAAATACGGTGCCGACCGGTCTACATGGTTAGCTTACCTGAATGCCTTTTAGAGTGTGATTGAAGCCCCCCATGGTGTGAAGGGGGGTGGAGATTGCATTGTCCTGTGATTAACTGTATTATGCTGTACTGGATATAAGCAAGCTAAAAATACTAATAAATTGTGATATCTTTGGAAGCAAGAACGGAGCTCTGTCTCGTCTTATTCTGGGAAAGGATATGGATCGTGTATGCAATATTGTCGGAGTGTGTCAGATAAGCTTGTCGTGGTTGGATGGAAGGTCGTAAGTGGTGGTGACCGTTACATTGGTGGCACAGCAGTGGGATGATTCCATCTTCAGAAGGACGGCTACAAGGACACATGACAATGAAGCTCTCTTCCCTCATGGACTTACTGGAGAGCCGGGGCAGACCGGCCAGCAACCGTAAGAAAAGGGACATTATCGCAGAACTTGTCGAAATGAATAGAGCTAAGAGGCCCAGCGTAACAGACAGGACACCCGAGGAAGAATTTTTTGATCGGGCTGTTAAACATGGACTTGCACAATATGGTCCTAATCCTCCGCCGGAGATCATAGACTGGGTTATAGCGGCTGTGGATGCCACCTTGCGACAGCGAAGAAGTGCTGCAGCAGCTGAAGAGAGAGGAGAGGTGCAGATACCAGTCTCCATGGAAGAGGAATTCCAAAAGGAGGTTACAAGAGATGCGGATACAGCATAGAGGACCAGTATCAGAGGAGGTCCTGTTGGGATGGTCGGATGTGATTCGGTGCCAACTCTGGAAGGAAGCGTTAGCTCTGGAGCAGCAACACCAAGGAAAGGTCCTGCCCTCCATCTATGCAAGGTACTGGCCGCAGTATGACGTACGAATGCTGTTGTTGGGGGAACAACCGAAGCAGGAGTGGATAGCAGAGTTAAGCAGGCTGATCCGGGCAGAGATGCAGCTGGATGAGAGCTACAGAGCCCTCCGGTGGTATGTAGCCCAAGAGTGCCCGTGGTCAGCGGATGACAGCCCCACAGAAGGCTATGACTATGATGGCCTGGGATTGTTGTATTGGAGGATGTCCAGTTATCCCGACTTTGGGGATGATCGGGAGTGGCGCTTGGAGGACATAATGGAGCACAGAGAGGAAAAATTAAATATCTCGGGAGGCCACTGGTCACAGGAAGATTTAGAATTTACGGCCATTCAAGAATGGGAGCTGGAGGTTGCCTACAGACAGCTGCTAGACTCGGCTCAGCAGCAGGGTGGGGCTCCCATTGCCTGGGACTATGAGGAAAGTTCATATGACAACTGTGAACTCCTGGCTGATGAATCGGCAGTGGAAAATACGGAGATTGCCTTCCCTAAAGCCAAAGCGGATGGTGTGGAGTTCCAGAGAGCCGGGCGGTTGGCCCCTCTCTCAAGCAACAAGCTGAGGTGGTAAAGCTTTTACCCCCAGCTGAATCACTGGCAACAGAGCAGGGTGCGCCAAGCCTCTGCTCCCAACTAGCAAAAGAGGGGGACCCTGTGGTAGTGGATGGGACTGTGGTCTCCACTCACAGCAACCCAGCGGAAGAGCTGGCAACAGAACAGAGGGTCACGGACCTCTGCTCTCCACTAACGGAAGAGGGGGACCCTGTGGTGGTGGATGGGACTGTGGTCTCCACTCACAACAACCCAGCAGAAGAGCTGGCAACAGAGCAGAGTGTCATAGGCCTCTGCTCCTCATTAACAGAAGAGGTGGACCCTGTGGTAGTGGATGGGACTGTGGTCTCCACTCACAGCAACCCAGCGGAAGAGCTGGCAACAGAGCAGAGTGTCATAGGCCTCTGCTCCTCACTAACAGAAGAGGGGGTTCCTGGGGTAGTGGATGGGACTTCAGTCTCCACTGGCACAACCCCAGAAAATGGTACAGGACTGGGACAGGAGGATGTCGGCTTTGCTTTGCAAGCACCGGGGGGTTTTCACCAAGCACCAGTGGATGAGACTTCAGTCTCCACTGGTATACCCCAGGAAGGGGGGGCAGTTGGCCCAGACCCCCAACAGCATGATGGACTGAGCCCAGCTACCCTGCCTTCTCCCCAGCGGCAGGCGTGTTCTCTGAGAGAGGCAGAGGTTGGCGGGGTGAGTAATGCTCAGTTTGGAGCCATTTATTTGGGGTACAGTATGGATACCAGCATTGGAGGACGGGAACTACTGACGGACTTCAGAGTCAACCCGTTTGGGGTTACCACCTGTGTCCGTCTCCCACCGAAAGGGGAGAGATGTAACAGAATGGCCCGTGACACCCAGAGACGTTGGAAGGATGAGAGATACTCCTGTGCCAGCAGCAACAATAACTCTTGGGTCGAAATCCACCCTGTGCCCTTTTGGGTGTAGGGTGGCTAATAGTGAATCATAATTCATATATTACATGTGATGGGACATTATTAATACTTCATATTTCTGGACTGAGATATCACAAGGAGTCATGATGACACGACCAGGTCAGCCAGTGAGTCATACCTTTTGTATAATAGGCTATTGAAATATCTTAAGGTGTTGGCTATCCACGGTAAAGACACCCACTCTCATAAGACTCTGCCATTGTGTGATAAGTCTGTCTAGGTAATGTGATTGAGGTTTCCTTTCTGTGTGTGAAGATTATCTGTGATTGTGTATTATTCAAAAGGGAAAATCATTGTGTGATAAAGATGTCTGTGTTACTATTCAAGGTTAATTGAACACTATTGAAAATACGGTGCCGACCGGTCTACATGGTTAGCTTACCTGAATGCCTTTTAGAGTGTGATTGAAGCCCCCCATGGTGTGAAGGTGGGTGGAGATTGCATTGTCCTGTGATTAACTGTATTATGCTGTACTGGATATAAGCAAGCTAAGGAAACTAATAAATTGTGATATCTTTGGAAGCAAGAACGGAGCTCTGTCTCGTCTTATTCTGGGAAAGGATATGGATCGTGTATGCAATATTGTCAGAGTGTGTCAGATAAGCTTGTTGTGGTTGGATGGAAGGTCGTAAGCGGTGGTGACCGTTACAGTATATATTAACCACTTCCATACCGGGCCAATTCTGGCACTCCTCTCCTACATTTAATAATCGTCCTTTTTTTTGCTAGAAAATTACACAGAACCCCCAAACATTATATATATATATTTTTAGCAGACACCCTAGGGAATAAAGTGTATTTGCGCAATATTTTTTCAAACGCCTTTTTTTGGAGAAAAAAAAACGGTTTTATGCATTAAAAATTAACAAAAAAGCAAAATTAGCCCAATTCTTTTGTTTAAAGATGTGTGAAAGATGATATTACGCTGAGTAAATAGATACCTAACATGTCACGCTTTAAAATTGCGTACACTCATGGAAATGGCGCCAAACTTCGGTATTTAATAATCTCCATAGGCGACGCTTAATTTATTTTTACAGGTTACCAGTTTAGAGTTACAGAGGAGATCTAGGGCTAAAATTGTTGCACACGCTCTAATGCATGTGGCGATACCTCACAATTGAACGGCGTTTACATATGTGGGCTGGACTTACGTGTGTGTTCGCTTCTGAGCACGAGCTACCGGGGACAGGAGCGTTTAAAAAATATATATATATATTTATTTTTTACTTATTTATTTATTTTTTAGACTTTTTTACATTTTTTTTTTATCGCTTTTACTACCATTACAAGGAATGTAAACATCCCTTGTAATAGGAGTCTATTGTGACAGGTCCTCTTTAAGAAGAGATGCAGGGTCAATAAGACCCCACATCTCTACTCCAGGCTGGAAAGCATGAGATCATGAAAAAAATTCACTAATCTCATGCTGACAGACGCTTTTGTAGCTTTGTTTACTTCCGGGTTCCCGGGCATGATGTCATAATGTCGTGACCAGGCCTCCGACGGTCATAGGGAAATCTCTATCCTCATCATCTGGTGCCGGCTGATTCGTTCTCCGGGCCCCTGATAGCATGGGAGAGCCCCGAGAAGCACCCGATGGCGGTGGGAGGGGGGATATCCCCACCCACCGCCTATAAGAACGATCAAGCAGCGGAACTGCCGATATGATCGTTCTTATGGTGCGCAGAATCTCCGGCTGAAAAGGATATCTGAATGATGCCTGTCGCTGCAGACATCATTCTGATATGCCCCCAGAAAGTCCAGGATGTCATATGACGTCAAGCGGTTGGGGAGTGGTTAAGGACCAAAGGTGCTGGGAGCAGACAATAGTGCTGAACGATTGCGTTTCACCAATAAGTTTATATTTCTGATCCTATAATAGGACTGTGCATTTAAATCTATATTTTTCACTACATTGTTTTTTTTTTATGTTGATTTCCATCCACAAGATTGAACTTGTATGTATATTTTTCACTTTAACACTTTTTGGACTATATTTCAATGTGCTGTCCATTTATAACACAGTATTTTCATCTCATCACTGTTCATTTACTTTTGATGCTACACACTTTTCCTTACGATTATTTATAAGTTTGTTATATTGCTTATCTGTGTCAGCTGCCACCCCACCACAGCGCAGAGATACATCTTTTTTATTTTACATAAAATGGATGATACATGGATGAGTGTCAATAGTTTGCATATGGGCCATAAGTGGCTTGGCAAGAAAAAGGAGGGGCTACGTATACATACAGTATGTGCACATGTATTTACACAGTATATACACACACATACCTACAGCCTTATGATGAAAAAAAAAAATACAAAAGCCATATTCATATTACTGTCTGGGTAGGACAAAAACCCACCAGTCAGTTTGCGCTTGCCAAGCCCTTAAAAATGTCAGTAACCATATAGAGCACTCACCATCCTTTGGATAGAATTATTTTTACACTAGTATTATATTACATGTTGATTGAAGCTGTGTCTAAGCCTCTCCATCAGAGTAAGGGACTTTTCTGAACAGAAACCACGTAGAGTACATGCCTGCCAGGGTGTTTCATGTGGCCCTCACACCTCTCCTGCAGCTGTGGCACCCCTCTCGTCTCCGCCCCCACCTTTTATCAGCAATTGGCAGCAGAGAGGAGGACAGAACTCCTCCACCAGATCCTGTGCTTCTCTATGCAGCTGCAAAGAGGCTTGTATCCAAACCTGTCCCCCCGTACCGTCTCAACAGTCAGCAGTAGAGAGAGGGAGAAAACTCCTACTACAGATCCTGCATCTCTCTGTGCAGCCGCGGCACTCCCTGGTCTCAGCATTCAGCAGACTTCTACAGCTCACTCCAGCCCTCCTCTGGTCCTGCACTTTCTGCCTTCCAACGCCGCCCCTATCTTCTTTTCGGCAGCAGCACAAGGTGACATCTGATGTAGGGGGGGGGGGGGGTGCTTTGGATATTTGCTTATAATTATTATTATAATAATGATTATATGCCAGCTGAAAAGACACCACTGGTATCGTTCACAAGAAACTTTATTGTAGACTTCTCAGATAGGACACTACGACAGATACAACTGGCCCTTTAACATAATACTGATGCGGATCACAATTAAATTTAGTCTAACACCCCTGACATAGACTGTTAAGAAATCTGTTTCTTCCTGCTCCTTAAAATTTTCTCATCAGTGAAGCGAAAACAAATGCTGACTTCACCCTATAAAATAATTGTAAAATCGAAACAAAAATGTTCTTGTAAATGCAACATTTCAAACAAAATTCCACAATTGTATTGCCTGCTTTAAAAGGAACTCACTTTTTGAGAGTGGAAACGCCGCAGCAATCTGAGAAAATAACTTCTCCAGTCAAAAGGATTATTATGGCTTTTTCTCTCATGCTGTTCCAAGATGAGAGATGTAGTTAAGATAACCAAACAAAAGCATCTTTAAGAATATTGAAAGTGCTTTTGATAATGCTTTTTATAACAATTTTAAATAACAGCTGAAAGAATTAAGTTTACTTTACCGCAGGGGACTACTTATAAAATACTTTAGTATCATTAAGTTCAATACACAGAAATGGGAAAAGGACTTGATGAATGCAGTTTAATCTGCTGAAACTGATTATATATCTTATCCCAGCAAGCAAACATAAGGCCCCTTTCACATTGAGGCGTGGAACCGCGGTGACGGTATAGCCGCGCTATTTGTAGCGCCGCTATACCGTCGTGTTTACCGCGATATTCGGGCGCTAGCGGTGAGGTTTTAACCCCCGCTAGCGGCCGAAAAAGGGTTAATACCGCCCGCGTTGCGGGCGGTATTACCGCGCTTTCCCATTGATTCCAATGGGAAGGCGCGCTATAGGAGCGGTGAACACACCGCTCCTATACAGCGGTAAAGATGCGGCTAGCAGGACTTTTGGAGCGTTCCTGCTAGCGCACCGCTTCAGTGTGAAAGCCTTCGGGCTTTCACATTGAACACTACAGGGCATGATTTTTCATGCGGTATAGCAGCGCTATTTTTAGCGCTGTACCGTATGAAAAACGCCTCAATGTGAAAGGGGCCTAATATTCTGCAGACATGCTACACTATTTTATTAGTATATCTAGAGATAAGCAGAACAAATTGTGATAAAGCAGAAAAATGTTGCTGAAGGCAAGTAGACTGGCGATCTGTTACTAACTATTATTTAAAGCAAAGTATGTTTTTGTTTTTTTGCTAGTCATACTCTAGCATACTTTTGCTAGTCATACTCTAGCATACTTTTGCTAGTCATACTCTAGCATACTTTTGCTAGTCATACTCTAGCATACTTTTGCTAGTCGTGCTCTCTGGATGCAGCATCAGGCTGATGCTGCATCTGTCCCCCGGCATCTCTGCACTGAGAACCGAGCCACAAACTGTCTCGGTTCTCACTTCTCCCTGAGCAGAGCGATGCTGAATGTCAATCAGCATCGCTTCTGCTCTACTTCTCTGCGCTCATTGGAGCGCTGAACTGTGGAGGGGCGGGGAGTGACCGTCTCAGCTGCTCGCTGAGACTGTCATAAATCAGGGCAGCTGGCAGATGCACACTTGGAAGTCAGGGTGACGCTCTGCCTCGACTGATGGCAGTGATGTCAGCGGACAGCTGACTTCAGACCGCTTTTAGTTGAAAACTGGTCACAGGAGTGCAAAACAAATTGCTCTCCTGTGACCCAGAGGAGAAGCCCAGCCTAAAAAGCTCAAACTGGACTTCTCCTTTAAGACACAACAGACTACTCCCTCTATAAGCGCTCTGAAAACTGCAGAGATACAATTACTTCTACTTTTGATATTTTGAACACAAATGTATTTCTATTTGGTTTAAAGCTTGATATATCGATATTATCCAATTAGTTGTAGATACAATTCTGTAATCCATTCCCACCGGGAAAGCAAATCCGTCAGGCTGGTTGTACCCAAGTTGATTAGTGATTTGACTTGGTAAATTCAGCCTGCTCATTAATGCTTTGAATCTCAGCCAGTTTCTGTTGAGCCAGCCGAGATACTAAATTGTCTATGGCCTTGGGCATATAACCCTTATCAGGTTTTTAGTTTCAATATTTCTTTATTGAAGTTTTACAGTTTGTAGAAAACACAAGAAAACAGACATTGTGCTTAGCAAATAATTACAACATCAAAAAAAATAAGAATACCACCAATAATTATAATAATACTTTTGTATATTTATTTCACACTCAGACAATCATATATTGGTCTTCAGCTTAGCCATAAGGCTTCAATTCACTGTGAGGAGGTTTCCCTGATTGCTAAGTGTATACATTTCAAACCATTCTGTTCAAAATTTCCAAGAGTTAAGGGCTGCATTGTATTTACCCATAGAGGAGGCAAAAAGTATTTCATAGGTGGCATGTGTTTGGGTCGTCTGTATTATTTCTCCTATGGTCAGGATCTTAAAGTCCTTCCACCTTCTGAATAATGCAAGGTGCCCTGCTAGTAATATATGGGACATCACTCCTCTAAAAGAGGGAGGGACTAAATCGATACCCAATGACAATAAAGCCATTCCGGGGCTGATTTAAAAAAAGAGGGGAAAAGGTTGGGACTTTACATGAGGCATATGATAAACAACCATAGGCCTCCATCCCTGTAAATGGATAGGGGGGGGGGTTAAGTTTTGGGACTTTAAATGAGATGCGTTTTTAGCAATATGCATATATTCAAAAATAATTAAATATATATATGAAATACAATTTTTTTTTCCATAATAACCAGGCTCAAATTTACCAACCAAAAAAGCAACAAACCAAATTAACCTGTCTAACTATGCATTAAAAACAGAGGTTTAGTTGCACGCATTTGCAAATACCTGTGTAAGCTGCAGGCCAGTCAAGGCTCTCTGTGTACTGCAGTCCTAACTATGAATTTAAAAAGTCTCCTCAGTAATAGCACAGGAGTGCTAATCAATAGATAGGGGGCAGGTGACTGGGGGTAACCCAGTCCTCCTTAAAGGGGCAGGAGCACACCAAACACCCAGCGCATAGAAGCAAAGGTGCTGGTGTGCTACCCGACCATGCCCCTACCTATGGCTGGTTAAACAATAAAGAGCACTGGAAAAAATGTATGTGTATATACGAAGATGTCACAAAAGAAATACAGGAGTGGAACGGTTCATGCCTTCCAAACCAAAACACCACCAAACTAGAAGCGGACTACATCAACCGGGGTCAGCTAGTCCAGTGTTTTTCAACTCCAGTCCTCAAGGCACACCAACAGGTCAAGATTTCAGGATTTCCCTCAGATGAAATGGCTGTGGTGATTACTAAGGCAGTGAAACTGATCAAATCACCTATGCAAAATAATGGAAAGCCTGAAAACATGACCTGTTGGGGTGCCTTGAGGACTGGAGTTGAAAAACACTGAGCTAGTCAATAAATGACAATGCACAATTGACTGCCAATGGTAAATCTGTGGAGGCACTTTATTCCACTCCTGAAAACGCATCTCTGTGTCTCCTTGGCGAAGACTTCCCTTCACTTCCTGTCCCATAGCTAAAACAGAAAGTGAAAAAAATTCTCCCCAAAGTGAGGGAATCCCTGGTTGTCACCAGGGTTACCAGAACTAGTGCCTACATTCTAAGCTATCCCCATATTTCCTGTTATGGGAAAAAACCCAAACTTGGGATTTTCTTTTACTTTCGTTGATAATAATAATAAACAGGACAACTAGGGAGGGTGAATCTTCCAAACAGAGGTACAGGTGTTCTAATCCCTCTCCACTTTATCCAAAACTAACACCAAAAAAATGTTTTCTCTTTAGTTATACTTTCAAGTTTGTTTGCATCTCCATGGTTCCCCTTGGAATCTGGAGGCCTGAGCGCCCATTCTGCCCTAATTGTAATCCCCCACTGTTAGCACATATAGTTTGACAACAACGTTGTCACCACAGCAAACAAAAAAAAGATTATGTTTCCTGCATAATACCGAACACAAAGAAAATATGTAGGATGCTTCCCTCTTGTGGCCAAATAGCAGAAGGTCTTCAGATTTGTAAGGGCTTATGTACATGTTTATTAGCTCCTTTTCCCACTCATACAGGTCAGTAGAAATGCAATTTGATGCAGCTTAGAAAAGGGTCAGAAACACCTGTAAAGTGAACGCAGATACTTTTGGAAAATATCGAATATGTTAGTATGAGGCCAGCTTAATATCTGAGTTGTGTTTTACATCACCGCGTTCTGACACGATCGGTTTTTTAACCGATGGTGTGTAGGCACGACTGACCATCAGTCAGTTCATCGGTTAACTGATGAAAAAATCCATCAGACGGTTCTCATCGGATTGACCGATCGTGTGTCCAGGGCATTAGTGTCAGAACAGTCCAGCACACATCTGCATGTGTATAAACAATAAACAGTATATTGATGTAAATCTTCTATGTAGTAGTTTGCATAGCATGATTTGCAGTAAGGAAGGTTCGAAGTTCATTTCTGGCCTGGAAGATTTTATTGCTAATAGCTGGTGTGGGGTTTGATTTGTTCTCTTTTTTTTATATCAAGTAATTTTTTTATTAAACATTTTTTAAATGCAATGGTGATTTTTTTTTTGTTTTGTTTATAAACTTTTATTATTGAAAATAAATGGTGGTACAAATCCATGAAATGAAGGCATATATACAAAGAAGGATAAAGCATGTGAGAAGTCAGTCTGTGTACAAGATATAAGACGCATGAAGGCCACAATCAATTATACATGTTAGAAGAAAGATTGAAGCCTGGAGTAACAATATGCAATGGTGATTTTAACCCCCCTGACGGTATCCCCGAGCGCGACTCGGGTTGGATTTTTTATGTAAAAATCGATATCCCCGAGTTGCGCTCGGGGTGAATATGCAGAGCCTGAAGCGCGCTGGCTTACCTTGGATCCAGGCAGGGTATACTGTACTTACCTTGTCCCTGGATCCAGCGATGCATCCCCGCTGTGTGAGCGAGTGGCGTCCTCCATTCGACTCACACAGTGCCCGCGCGCCGCCGATCTCCGTTCCCTGCGACGTAACGGCGCACGGGGGCGGAGACCGGCGGCAAATTCAAAAAAGTAAACAAACACATTACATGCAGTATACTGTAATCTTATAGATTACAGTACTGTATGTAAAAAGTACACACCCCCCTTGTCCCTAGTGGTCTGCCCAGTGCCCTGCATGTTTTTACATAATAAAAACATTTTTTTTGTGCCTGCAAACTGTAGATTGTCCATAGCAACCAAAAGTGTCCCTTTATGTCAAAAGGGATTTTAGAGCAGCTAGAAAACAGCGATATTAAATGATAATCACTTGCAGAATTGAGCGATAGCGATTTGTGGGGAAATTCGTCATAAAAAAATAAAAGTAATGACAGCGACAATTCTGCAACTGAGCAAATTTCAGTAATTTTGATTTGATTACATTAGTGAATAATTTTTATTATAATTACATTATTATTTGTTATAATTATTTATAGTTATTTATTATATTATAATTTTATGATTTTGTGTTTCAAACTATATCATACCAGAGATGTTTACTAGACTATTGTTTGGACAAATTTAAGTGAGTTATTCCTAAGAATTGCAGGTCTACAGTATAAAACGCAGAATTTCCATGCAAAATAATTGTACCGCTTTTGGTACGAAATTCCAGACAGAATCATACCGCCAGGGAGGTTAAAGCAGTATAGGGACAACCCTGAGAAAAGCTCCCTATCATATACAGTAATTTACATAAAATTAAACCAAATTAAACAAAACAAAATCTATAAAAACAAACATACATAGCACCTCTCAAACTCAATAAATATGTACAATCATACACTTAGGGCAGTCATGGCATAATCATACATTAGCAAATTTAATTATTAGAAACTACACATTATAGTCTACGATACGAAGATGTAATGACCCCCCTAAAAATCGCAGCTATTAACCCTATCCAGCAGACCCATTTCTCTCTGCCGAACCTTTTCTAGACTGTAAGCTCTAACAAGCAGGGCCCTCTGACCCCTCCTGTATTGAGTTGTATTGTAACTACTGTTTGCCCCCATGTTGCAAAACGCTACATAAACCCTGCATAATTCTAATAATATTCAACCCTAAGAACATTGCCATGCGTTTTAACTTCTCTCCTCTATGACACTAGGTAAATCATTGTATAATAATTACTAGGATCTATCCAATATTTTTAGATTTTTTTGGGGGGGCCATATATGTTTATATGATAGTTTTTCTCTTTTTAATATATAATTCAAATTCTCACACCACTGTTTATGGGTTTGGGATGTAGGAGAGGTCCATTTTTGTAGAATGAGTTTGCATAATACATAGTATGCATCTCATCTGGTAACACTCCCTCAGACTTGCAATTTTAGGGTTCCCTGCCACATAAGTTAAACATAACGTCCCGGATTCACAAAGCACTTACGCCGACCTCTCTCGAGATACGCCGCATAAGTGTAAATATGTGCCGTCGTATCTATGCACCGTACCCATAGAACTAAGGTACGCCAAAAAACTGACTTCATCCGACCGACGTAACTTGCATACGCCGGCATATCGTGGGCGCATATTTACACTGGACGCATCTGGCGCACCCATTGATTTTGTATTCAAATATGCAAATGAGGGAGATACGGCGATTCACAAACGTACTTGCGCCCGATGCTGGCTACACGCGCCGCGCGTAAGTTGTACGTCCGGCGCAAAGTTATTCCTCATAAAGCAGGTGTAACTCAGCAACAGACGTGCACAGGTCAGCTGGAGAGCAGCTGCAGCAGCACCGTTACGGACGAGCTGAGCAACCACACTTGCAGGACAACACATCTGTATGCCAACATTCCAGGGGCAGTCATGGTCATAGCACTACTACTGTGTCCACAGGCACGGAGGAGGAGGGCACAGGAGAGGATATACCGAAAGCGCATTAACGTCTTTGGCATGGGGGAATCGGAGATGTATCAGCCCTGATGCCATCCTGGAATTAGCCACAGCCCTGCATGATGGTTGACATACGCCACCACTGTGGTGTTTTCCATCTGGATCCTGACTGGGCGTCCCTGCAGCCTCCGTGACCATGTGGAGAGGCACCGCCTGATCATCCAAAGTTCCAGCACATTGATTGGACGCAGGAAGAAACCCACCTGCCGGTGACCCTGTGCTGACTGTATGCCCCAAACTCCCCCCAACCGGTCAGGCTGGCGTCCTGTCGTGATCACCATCCAATCCAATTGTCACCCGAATCAGACAACCCAGATACAGCGGTGACTTGTCCATTTTGGACAGAATCTCCTTTTGCAAGACTTGAGTGTGGAATTGAGCATACGGTACCACCTCAAAAGTGGCCACCATGAGACCCAGGACTGGCATGCAAAAGCGCAGTGACGGCCATCTGCGGGACCCCAACAGCTTCCCCGCAGCATGAAGAGTCTGCAGCTTGTCTGAAGGTAGAAAAACTTTCACCTCTGAGGAGTCCAGAATCAAGCCCAGGCACTCCAGGCGTTGAGTCAGCACCAATACTGGCTTCTGGAGGTTCAGTACCCAACCAAACTCCCGAAGAGTCTGACTGGCGATCACCACATCCTCCCTAATTCTGAGGCTAAAGCTGCTCTCAGAAGGAGGTCGTCCAGGTATCCCACGATCGCAATCCCTCATTCCTCAGCAAAGCCAGAATCGGGGCAAGCACCTTGGTGAAAACCCTTGTTGCCGTCGCCAGGCCAAAGGGAAGAGCTACAAATTGGTAGTGCTCGCTCTCCAACCGCAAATCACAGAAACTTCTGATGCTTGACACATATGGGGACATGCAAGTATGCATCCTTGATGTCCAAGAAGGCCAGAAAATCCCCTGGATGGAGTGCAGCGACCACAGAGCGAACTGATTCCATCCTGAACCTTTGTACTTTTACAAAGCAGTTGAGGGCCTTGAGATCCAGGATTGGACAGAGCCCATCCTTCTTTGAGACTACAAACAGACTGGAGTAGAATCCCTGAAACCTTTCTGGCGACGGCACAGGTACTATCACCCGGCTCCTCAGCAGGTCTTGCACTGCCCCAAACAGGGTGTCTCGACGTGCCAGAAGAAGATGAAGGTTGGAGGGAAAAAATCTGTTTGGCGGACAAGAAAGAAACTCTATCTTGTATTCTGATGACACCACGTTGCAAACGCACTGGTCTAAAAGGAGGGAGGTCCATCGAGCTGCAAACTCCCGAAGGCGATCCCCCACCCGAGAGTCAGGCGGGGGCAAACCTTCATGCAGCCGTAGAGTTGCTTGCAGGCTTGTTAAACCAGGGGCGCTTCTGTCCCTCAGCGGGCACCTTGTTGGCTTAGCAATGCTTACCGCCAGACCTGGGCGGATGAAAAAAAAATGCTTCTGATCGGAAAAAGAGGGCCCTGGCCTATGGCGTGGCTCCTTACCTTTTCTGGATTGTGGGAGCAACGTACTCTTACCCCCAGTAACATTCTTAAAAATGTCATCCAGCGAGGCTCCAAATAGTCTCTCCCCCTGGAAGGACAAATCTGCCAGAGCCTTCTTAGATGCCTGGCCCGCAGACCAGCATTTTAGGCAAATCAGGCGACGGAGCAAAACAGCTGATACTGAGGCTCTAGAAAGCAAAGGAGCCGTATCTAAGGCTGCCTCACAGACATACTTAAGGACATGCACCAACTGGTCTGCCAGTTCCACGCAGACCGAGGAAGCCTGCTGCTTTTCGAACTCTTGGTGCAACAATTTAGCCCATTCAGTAAGTGTCTGTGACACCAGGGCCTTGTCCAATACTGGCCACAATGCTGACCCCCACCACTGTGAACATAGACCGCCCTCGGCTCTCCTTTGGCGGGGTCCTTAAAAACCGGGGTCCCCTCCACCGGAATTCATGGTTACCTTATTTAACCTGGAGAACGGGGGGTCTACAACCGAGGGAGATTTCTTCAGGAAACTCTCCTCAAATGGGTACCGTACTGCCATGCGTTTTAGGACCGAAAAGGCCTGCTACGGCTGTTCCCATTCTTTGTAAATAAACTTATCTAAAAGTAAGTTAGGTGAGGAAACACCTTAGCCATGCGGCCAGCTTGTGGGACACCTCTGTAGATGCCCCTGCCATATCCTCCATCTTCAGGGTATCTCGCAAGCCTGTGATACGTGCCCCTACAAGCGCCCTTTCCTGCGCCGACTCAGATACGGAGTCATCCTCACTGTCCTGGTCCGCATCCTCTGAAACGTCAGCACAGGGGCCTTGTGCCACAGCAAGGCCCGAGTCCGAATCAGAGCTTTCCCCAGAAGACGGTGGGGAGAGGGGGCGTTTTTTACCCCCCTTGAACCCGCACGTTGCTTCCACCCTGGCAGCGAAAGCCTCCAGGGATGTCTGGGGAAGAAGCGCCAGCTTCCGACGCCATGCTGACCCACACTCGCCTGACACCCGATAGGGGCCAAGGTAAGCCAAAAAATCCACTCTCCCAGATGTCACAGACAGAGGGGGCCCCCACAGGACTCACCACCCTCACCCGGGCACTGTGCTGCCGTCCTCCAGTGTCAGTCACGAGGCGTTTTGTGTAATTTGCGCCATTCCAAAAACAGTCCCAGTGCTAGAGGTAAAACAAAACTGAACCCACATGAAAATGGACGCCGGCCACCCCAGGAGCGCCTGTGGGCTCCGGGAAAATGGCCGCGACCACACGGCGACCGTCACACAAAGTACACTAGAACACACCACAGTGTAAGAAAACAAGGAAGGACCACCAAATTCCAGCACAGCCCCCTGCCAGGATTCGGAGCCCCCCCAGAGGACCCCAGCCAGTCACACAGTGGCCCAAGCTTGGGGAGGAGGGAAAAGGCCAGGGAGAAGAAAGGGAGAGTGAGGGACCCCCTAGTCGACCTCCCAAGGAATGCGCAGCTGCTTCATTCTGCCGGGACAGGTGCACCATATTTACTCATCCTGTGGGGATTGCTGGACGCATTCCACTGACAGACCCATCACCTGAGCGGTATGGGGTGGCTGTCGGCCACGGCACACTGACACGGACAGCAGTAGCCCGATCATACGTGTACCCCGGAGCATATAGCTCACCGGCCACCCCTGGATGGCGGAGTATTTTGTGGCCCACCCAGTGCCTAGCTAAGGCCTGCTCACGTTAAATGGCCAGGCTGGGGAGACTACCAGGATCTATATTATCCAGACGATCACACTGCCCGGCTGTGGATAGTAGATCACAGAAATCAGCAGAAAAGAAAAAAAAATCACCAGGACCAATGGTCCCCACCGGGAGCCAGGTTCTTCTACACTAGGTAGAAAAAAACAGCTACTGGATGCAGTGTGAGGGGTTATAGCCATTAGGACCGCCCCCGGTACTGTGCAGTTTTTTCCGTTTTTACATGTTCTGCCTACTACTCTCCTGAAGATGGCGATATAACCCTAAGGTCAAGACTGAAAGTGCTGTGTCAATGAACGAAAAAGAGAGAAAAACATAAATAAAAGATTACAATATATGCCCAACAAGGACAAGCAACGTACTAATATGTTGCTGGACTGAGTAGTTATACCAGAATGATGCCTGCGCTTTTAGGCATGATTTCGGTATTATTCTTTTTAGCCAGCGGTCGGCTTTTATGTAAAAGCAATCCTAGCGGCTAATTGGCCTCTAGACTGCTTTTACAAGCAGTGGGGGGGGGGGGGCTTTGTCTTCAAGTGGTTAGAAGAGTGGCTTCTTATGCCGCATACATGATCATTTTTCAGCTTGTAAAAAACGAGTATGGGGATACCACATGCAAGACTTTTTGGGAGCCTAGCCTTGTACAGGACCCCAAAAACCAATCACCGCTTCCGGCTTTCTAAGGGCGTAAAATGGTGATTTCACTTCTGTGGTATCCCCGTACTCAGGAGAAGCAGCAGAAAGTATTTTGGGTTGTAATTCCACATATAACCATGGCATGTGTGAGCAATATATCATTTAGTGACAACTTTTTGTAAATCCCCAAAACAAAAAATATTCAATGGGCTCAACATGCCACTCAGCAATTTCCTTGGGGTGTCTACTTTGCAAAATGGGGTAATTTGTACTGCCCTGGCATTTTAGCACCTCAAGAAATGAGAAGTCAAACTAAAAGCTCCTAGTTTGCAGACGCTATAACTTTCGCGCAAACCAATAAATATACGCTTATTGACATTTTTTTTACCAAGACATGTGGCTGAATACATTTTGGCCTAAATGTATGACTAAAATTGAGTTTATTGGATTTTTTTATAACGCAAGTAGAAAATATCATATTTTTTCCAAATTTTGGGTCTTTTTCCATATATATCGCAAAAAATTAAAAATCGTAGAGGCAATCAAATACCATCAAAAAAAAACTCTACTTGTGGGGAAAAAAAAAGGATGCACATTTCGTTTGGGTACAACATTGCATGACCGCGCAAAAAGCCTAATTGTCTGGGGTTTAAGTGGTAAAGTATTAACATTATGAAAAACTTTGATAGTAAAGTATTTTAAATCACAAGGGGCACAACCATTTTACCAAAACTATTTTATTATGCAGCACATTTCCTGTAATTTTACATTCTCAGAATGTAGAAAAAGGTGTTTTGGTCAAAACAAAAATAACAAAACAAAAGATAAAAAAAAAGACACTTCCAACAATTGGTGCATTAGTTAAGTAATTTAAAAGGCAATCATTTCTGAATTATTGTTGCTCATCGATTTGAAAAAAATATTTGTCAAACAGCTTTGAGTTTTTTTTGTTTTGTTTTTTAAGCAAGGGCTGGAATAAAATACTGCAAGGTGGCATCATCGTGAAGTAAAATGAAGTGGACCATCCGTTTATGAACAACATCTGCAAAAAAAAAAGACAGAAAAGCCATGTTCAATGCATTAGAAATCACTAAAATATGGCCTCAACTCAATCTGCGATACCAATATTACATGCAAAATACTGTGGATATTATGTCTTTACCAATATATATATAAATAAATAAATACATTTGCCCCACTAGGTCTCCCCATACCAAACTCACAATAAGATTATGGGAAAAATAGAGGATTCCTACGAAGGAAAAAGTTGCCAAAATACAGAGAATTGAGGACCGTGACTCCCTGGTGTGCCCTGCTGGTATCACCAATTATAACACTGGCATATGAATACAGACACACATTCAGGGTGTATTTGATTTAAATCACTAGTAAAAAGGCTTGATTTAAATCATAATAATTTTTAAAGAGCAACTATCATCTCACTTTAATGGGATGGCTGGTGATGCGGCAGTAACACAGCAAGGTGAGGGATGTGGTGGCAGCAGGTAAGTGGATAACCGCTAACATGATGGATTGGAAATGACAGGTGCTCTTTAAATGTAAGGACTTATTCTTGCTAATAGTTAGAATCTTTAATACTTGCAAACATAATGAAGGTTTCCTATTTAGAATAATAAGCTGTCAGGTTTATTAAAACAGCGATACAAGAACAAATTCAATCAATCATACATGGTGTAGTCTACATACAGTAGATTTGCAAAACAATGGGATAAAGAAATATTCATGAACTTTGTTTTATCTCATGGTTGTAATAATGTAATAGTCACATAAAAGAGCACACACACAGGTTGGACTTGTGTCTTTTTTTCAACCTTACCAACTATGTAACTATCTTTACCAAAAAGTTAAATATTACAGAATTCCCAGCCTCATACTACATAACCAAGCTACATTTCATGCAGAATAAACTAAATGATTAATGTATCTGAAATAGAAAACTATCTTTAGATAGATTTTTACTCCAAAAGCATTTTATTAAAATGAATTTGATTAAAAAAAAAAACCCACATTGATTTATATCCACCAATTATGAAGCACCTTCAACAGTTGATTGAATCATTTACTGAGTATGCAGCTTCTTCATCTTTTAAGCACTTAAAGTGGTTGTTAAGCCATTCTAACCTGTATACATCATCAGCACTGCCTAGTATTCTAGTGTCCCCCTCCATGTGTGAGATAGATTATATATATATATATATATATAATCTACATACACACATATACATATATACACACATACATATATACACAGTACAGACCAAAAGTTTGTACACACCTTCTCATTCAAAGAGTTTTCTTTATTTTCAGGACTATGAAAATTGTAGTCACACTGAAGGCATCAAAACTATGCAGCAGACACATCTCTAGAACAACTGTTAAAAGGAGACTGCGTGAATCAGGCCTTCATGGTAGAATATCTGCTAGGAAACCACTGCTAAAGAAAGGCAACAAGCAGAAGAGACTTGTTTGGGCTAAAGAACACAAGGAATGGACATTAGACCAGTGGAAATCTGTGCTTTGGTCTGATGAGTCCAAATTTGAGATCTTTGGTTCCAACCACCGTGTCTTTGTGCGACGCAGAAATGGTGAACGGATGGACTCTACATGCCTGGTTCCCACCGTGAAGGATGGAGGAGGTGCGATGGTGTGGGGGTGCTTTGCTGGTGACACTGTTGGGGATTTATTCAAAATTGAAGGCATACTGAACCAGCATGGCTACCACAGCATCTTGCAGCGGCATGCTATTCCATCCGGTTTGCGTTTAGTTGGACCATCATTTATTTTTCAACAGGACAATGACCCTAAACACACGTCCAGGCTGTGTAAGGGCTATTTGACCAAGAAGGAGAGTGATGGGGTGCTGTGCCAGATGACCTGGCCTCCACAGTCACCGGACCTGAACCCAATCGAGATGGTTTGGGGTGAGCTGGACCGCAGAGTGAAGGCAAAAGGGCCAACAAGTGCTAAGCATCTCTGGGAACTCCTTCAAGACTGTTGGAATACCATTTCAGGTGACTACCTCTTGAAGCTCATCAAGAGAATGCCAAGAGTGTGCAAAGCAGTAATCAAAGCAAAAGGTGGCTACTTTGAAGAACCTAGAATATGACATATTTTTCCATTGTTTCACACTTTTTTGTTATGTATATAATTCCACATGTGTTAATTCATAGTTTTGATGCCTTCAGTGTGACGCTACAGATTTCATGACTATGAAAACTCTTGGTCTGTACTGTAATATATATGACACAGGAGCAGAGGGGACAGAAGATAGCAGGCTGCTGATAACACGTAAACTGACCTGTCTGGTCTCAGCAGCCATGATACCACAATACACCGTGGTCAGTTTACAGAGGGGTGGGGAGAAACTGGCAGGATCAGACAGTTTTCTTCTAGGTATTACAGGGGGCCAAATGACACAGGACAAGCACTGTGTCATAAAACATGAGGACCAACGCACGACGATATACGTTGACAAAATAGCACGGATGGGCTCAAGGGCGTACATGTACGTCCCCTTTAAGATCCCAGCCATGGGTCGCGAGCGCGCTGCTAGCAGGGCACTCACTACCCGGTCCTCTTCTCCGTGACAATCCTCGCGGGACAGCGGACCCGATGGCCCGCGATCAGGTCAAAGAGAGGAAGAACGGGGAGAGGCAAGTGTAAACAAACCTCTCCCCATGCTTCCTAGTGAGCCTGTCACTGATCGTCTGTTCCCTGTCATAGGAAACGACGATCAGCGACGTCACACGCCCAGCCACGCCCCCCCACAGTAAGAATCCCACATTAGGGCACACTTAACCCCTACTGCGCCACCCCTCCTGGTTAATCCCTTCACTGCCAGTGTCATTTTTACAGTAAGCAGTACATTTTTATAGCACTGGTCGCTGTAAAAATGACAATGGTCACAAAATAGTGTCAAAAGTGTCCGATGTGTCTGTCATAATGTCGAAGTCACGATATAAAAAAAACCCCAAAAAAAACCTATTCCCTATTTGGTAGACGCTATAAATTGCGCAAACTAGGGTTGTCCCGATACCAGTATCGGGACGGATACAGAGCATTTGCGCAAGTACTTGTACTCGCGCAAATGCTACCGATGCCTGATTCGATACCTGGGAGAGAGAGGCAGCATGTAATGCCTGTGTCCATGTATAATGCTCAGACGGTGGCCATCCAGTGTACAAAAGCCACGCCTCCTCCTCGATAGGGGAACACTCCCAGCAAGTGAGTCAGTGTTCTGCCTCTCACGAATACCCTCTCATCATCATCCCCCTCACTGCTGGGAAACTGAGTTCCCCTATCACAGACGAGGCTGAGGCGCGGCTTTTGTACACATGTCTGAGCATTATACAGGGACACAGGCATTACACGCTGCCTCTCTCTCTAAGGAATCGGATCAAGCAATTGCCTTATTCATGTAGTGAAACAATCTGTAACTCACAGTCCATGTTCTCTCACACACCAAGTATAATTCTGTTTTTTGAATATTACATATTAGTAGAGCACAACTGCTTGTATTAAGTATGTTAACAACAAGTGCACTTCAGAACAGTACTGCAAAGTGCCATTTTCACATCCTTTATTGTAATTTAAACCACATTCTAGAGTTATGAAAGAGGATCTCTGTCCGTGCCATTTGTCAGTGCCAGCCATCAATGCGTTACTGTCACATGACATTAAAAAAAGTATCGTATTCGGTATCGGCGAGTACTTGAAATAAGTTTTGGTACTTGTACTCGGTCTTAAAGTGGTATCGGGACATTTTTTTACCAAAAATATGTAGAAGAATACGTATCGGCCTAAACTGAGGAAAAAAAAAAAAAATTTTTTAGTCCTGGTCTTTAACCACTTGCTTACTGGGCACATATACCCCCCTCCTGCCCAGGTGAAATTTCAGCTTCCAGCACTGAGTCGCTTTAACCGACAATTGCGCGGTCGTGCGACGTGGCTCCCAAATAAAATTGACGTCCTTTTTTCCCCACAAGTAGAGCTTTCTTTTGGTGGTATTTGATCGCCTGTGCGGTTTTTATTATTTGCGGTATAAACAAAAAAGAGCGACAATTTTGAAAAAAATACAATATTTTTTACTTGTTGCTATAATAAATATGCCAATTTAAAAAAAAAAAAAAAAAAAAAAAAACTTTTTTTTTCTCAGTTTAGGGCGATACGCATTCTTCTACATATTTTTGGTAAAAAAAAAAAAATCGCAATAAGCGACTGGTTTGCGCAAAAGTTACAAAATAGGGGACAGAATTATTTTTTATTTACTAGAAATGGCGGCGATCTGCAATTTTTATTGGGCGGACACATCGGACACTTTTGACACATTTTTGGCGCCATTCACATTTATACTGCGATCAGTGCTATAAATATGCACTAATTACTATATAAATGTGACTGGCATTGAAGGGGTTAATACTAGGGGGTGAGGAAGGGGTTAAATGTATTCCCTGCATTGTGTTCTAACTGTGGGGGGAGGGGGGTGACTGGGGGAGGTGACCGATGGGTGTCCCTATGTACAAGGGACACAGATCGGTCTCCTCTCCAGAGACAGGACGCTATCTCTGTGTGAGCCGGCAATGAGAGATGATCTCATATGTTTACATATGAGATCATCTTTCATTTGCCGCACAGATCGCAGCGCAAACGGCCACTCTGATTGGCCGTTCGCCGCGATCTGTGATTGGCTGTGTCCAAGGGACGCGGCCAAACACAGAGCTTCCCCGGTGCGCTCTGGAGCGCGCGTGGGGAACGCCCAAAGGGGCGGCCGTCAAAAGAGCTGTCATTCGGCTATAGCACGGGTCTGAAGTGGTTAAGCTGTATAATGGTCTAGGGTTTAAGTGGTTAAAAGGAGCAAGGTCCATTTTTCTTTTGTGGGTTAACAGCTTTAAGCTCCGGAAGGTTTTACTCCCTTTATTAACAGGGTATTTTTTGTCATTCGGCACTGCGCTACTTTAACACTGTACACAAATGAAATACATTTTTTCTTTTTTTTTTTTTTTAACACAAATAGAGATTTCTTTTGGTGGTATTTTATCAGCACTGCATTTAAAAAAAAAAAAAAGAAGGACAGAGAATTTCTTCATAAATTAAGGCTAAAAAGAGGATTTTTAAAAACAGCTTACCTGTAAAATCCTTTTCTTGGAGTACATCACGGGACACAGAGCAGCATAGTAATTACTATGTGGGTTATAGAGCCTACCTTCAGGTGATGGACACTGGCAATCTTCAGACAGGAAGTCCCTCCCTATATAACCCCCTCCCCTAACAGGAGTACCTCAGTTTTGTAGCAAGCAATAATTTGTCCCATAAATTCCCCCAACAAGAGGGGTGGGAGCTCTGTGTCCCGTGATGTACTCCAAGAAAAGGATTTTACAGGTAAGCTGTTTTTAAAAATCCTCTTTTCTTTATCGTACATCACGGGACACAGAGCAGCATAGTAATTACTATGTGGGATGTCCAGAAGCAATGCCAACTGAGGGGAGGGAGACCTAACAGGAAGGACCAAAAGATGCCACCGGGCGCAAGGAAACTAGAGGGCGGCTCTTAAGACCGCTTGGCCAAAGGCCAGGTCCTCGCGCCTCCTCACGTCCACCTGATAAAACCTTGTGAACGTGTGAACCGACGACCAGGTTGCTGCTCTGCAGACCTGGTCCATGGAAACCTGATGCTGGACTGCCCAAGAAGTCCCTAAGGCCCTGGTTGAGTGAGCCTTGACAGAGGCCGGGGGGTCCCTACCCCTCAGGCCATAGGCCTGTGAGATTATCTGGCGGATCCACCTGGCTAGTGTGGCTTTTGATGCCGCCTGACCTACTCTGGGCCCCTCCGGCAGAACAAACAGCGCATCCGTTTTCCTGATATGGGGTGTGGCCTGTAAATAGGCCTTAATAGCCCTTACCACGTCTAAGGAATGTAACAACCTTTCCTCTTTGGACCCTGGATTGGGAAAAAATGACGGGAGGACCAAGTCCTGGTTTAAATGGAATGCTGAGACCCTCTTAGGCAAAAAGGTGGGCAAGGGTCGCAAGATGACTCTGTCCTCATGAACTATCAGGTACGGCTCCTTGCAAGAAAGGGCCGCCAGCTCCGAGACCCTTCTGGCCGAGGTCATGGCCACCAAGAATACCAACTTCCTTGACAGCAACACCAACGGGATATGACCTAGGGGCTCGAAGGGGCGCCTCTGTAGGGCCGAGAGAACCAAATTTAAGTCCCAGGGACAAGCCGGGAGCTTGACTGGGGGGTTAATTCGCAGAACCCCCTGTAAAAAAGTCTTGACCAATGAGTGCGTGGCTAATGGCCTCTGAAATAGAACTGACAAGGCCGACACCTGTCCCTTAATAGTGCCGACAGCCAGTCCCTTCTCAACTCCGTGTTGCAGGAATTCCAAGATCCTACCGACCACAAACCTACAGGGGTGCCACCTCTTGGTCTCACACCACGACACATAGTTTCTCCACATAGTTCCCGTGACCAAGTCCCTTTTGTGACGAAACGTCGGGAGGCGACGCTCTGACGTCACCGCATCACGTGTGAGGACCCGGAAGTCGGGTAAACACGCTCCAAACGCCGGCCGGCTCTCTTTGAATTTATGCTGATATATGCTGTTTTAATACGGATGGATGTAAGTGCATACAATCCTTTTTTTATTTGATTAAAAGTACGGTTTTACGCTATGTGGATTTCTCTCAATTTTTTATGTGACCACGGGTTGATATTTGATCGCTGTTTGAGCCGAATACACCTACTGGCTGGAATTTGTGGATGTCCTCTTTCGTTCCCTGCTGAAACATGAATGTTACAAATTGCTGATATTGATCTCGGTGAGATCTTAGACTCTGGTAAGGGTCAGTGTTTTCTGTGCGGTGGAGGTCTTTGTTTTGTCACTACACATATCTGTCTGTGGACCTATCAACACTGGGAAATTCTTTCTGTCTATTCAATATAATTCTTGATGGACTGTATAATTACCATATGGACTTCAAATCGTGTTCACTGTTCACTACTACTGTGTTTTTGATAAGCTTGCTCATGTGTTATTTCAGTTTGCACTAATGATACTTTCCACGTATTTTAAATAATTTTTTTACTGTATACCATTTATAGCGCGACTTCATTTTTTCTATATATAGTTTCTCCACACCCTGTAGTATATACGCCTTGAAACTGGTTTCCTCGAGAGCCCCCTTTTCCTTAGGACGTAGGCCTCAGCCGCCAAGCCGTTAAACCCAGCGACTGTGAGGCAGGGTGGTATATTGGTCCCTGCGATAGCAGGTCTGGCCGGAGTGGCAGCGGCCAGGGGTCTCCGATTGACATTCTCACAATTAGGGAGTACCAGGACCTCCGGGGACACGCTGGAGCCACTAGGATTACGGTCTTGCCCTCTGCCCTGATCCGACGGAGGAGTCGGGGAAGTAGCTGAAGTGGCGGGAAGGCATACATCAGTGAATACTGGTGCCATGGACAAACCAGGGCGTCCGTGCCACAGGCCCGTGGGTCCCTCGTTCTGGATACGAATCTGGGTAGTTTTGTATTTAACCTTGACGCCATTAAGTCCACTTCTGGTGTCCCCCATCTCTGACAGATGTTTCGAAAAACCTGGGGATGGAGAGCCCATTCCCCTGGCAACAACTGTCTCCTGCTGAGATAGTCTGCTCGCCAATTTTGTATTCCCGGAATGAATACCGCTGAGAGACACTGTATGTGGGTCTCTGCCCATGCAAAAATCTGATCTGTCTCCCTCTGAGCTGCTCGACTCCTTGTACCTCCTTGGTGGTTTATATATGCTACCGTCGTAGCATTGTCCGATTGTATTCTGACAGCCGTCCCCACTAGCCTGGATGTCCAAGCCTTCAGGGCAAACCGGACTGCCCGCATCTCCAAGATGTTGATGGGCAGGTGTTGTTCCGTGGCTGACCACCTCCCCTGCTGGGATAGGTTCTCCAGGACTGCACCCCAACCTGTCCGGCTGGCGTCTGTCGTGACTATTTGCCACGGCCCTGGGTTGAAGGGTTTCCCCTTCTGAAGGTTCCTGGGAGTCAACCACCAACTGAAACTCTCCCGGACTACCGGGGAGAGAAAAATGGGTAGATCCAAGGCTTGAACCTGTTTGTTCCACCTTGATAGGATGATCCACTGCAATTTCCTGGAGTGAATCTGGGCGAAGGGTACCGCTTCGAAAGTTGACACCATCTTCCCCAACAGCTGCATGCAGAGTCGCAGGGATGGCTTCCTCTTTCTTAGAATCAACAGAATTAATGTCCTCATGGCGAGAATCTTTGACTGTGGCAAAAATATCTTTTGTCGATTCGTATCGAGACGCATACCTAGGTACTCTAGGATCCTGGTTGGCTGCAGGGCAGATTTGTCCCTGTTTAAGACCCAACCGAAGGTCTCTAGATACCGAACTGTAGTCTGAACCGACCGCCTTAGGCTGGGGGCAGACTGGTCTATCAAGAGGAGATCGTCCAAATAGGCCAGAACCAGAATCCCCCGGGTTCTTAGATCTGCGAGTAGTGGGGCCAGGATTTTTGTAAATACCCTGGGAGCCGTGGCCAACCCAAAAGGGAGGGCCACGAACTGAAAATGGCGTTGACCTACGATGAACCGCAGGAATTTGTGGTGGCCGGAAAATATAGGGACATGCAAATACGCGTCCTTTATGTCTATGGATGCTAGAAACTCTCCTCCATGGAGGACAGCGGCAACTGAACGGATGGACTCCATTCGAAATGACTGGACCGACAGGTACTTGTTTAGGCCCTTCAAATCCAGGATAGGCCTTACATCGCCGTTTGGCTTTGGGATAATAAAGAGATTGGAATAAAATCCCATCCCTCTCTCCTGACTTGGTACCTTGACAATCACCCCCTGATCCAGGAGGCGGTCTAAGGATGCCAAGAGCTCCGCCGCCTTCCTTGGGTCGCTTGGTACGCAAGACCTGCGGAACCGGGGTGGGGGAAATTGTTGGAACTCCAGCCGATATCCTGAAGTGACTGTGGAGCGGACCCATCTGTCGGAGATCCTTGCTTCCCAGATCCTTGCGAAGTGCTGGAGCCTTCCCCCCACCCGTGAGGATGGGGGCGCCCCTTCAGAGAGACGCTTTAGGGGCGGGTTTCCCCGCTTTGCGGGTCCAGGGTCTTTTGTTTGCTGTAAACTGACCCCTGGACTTGCTCTCCCCGGCAGGCCGACCTGACGGCCGTCGATACTACCTAGAGCTGGAAGATACTGGCGCGGGAGAAGCAGGGCGCTTAAATGAGGGCCCTCTAAATCTCTTTATTGGCAACAACGTGCTCTTTCCGCTGGATATCTTCTGGATATATGCATCCAGGTCTTTCCCGAACAGCCTCTCCCCATGGAAGGGGAACCCCGTGAGAAGTCTTTTACACGGAGTCTCGGCTGCCCAATTCTTTAGCCAGAGAAGTCTTCGCATATGAACTAGGGACATAGAGAGGCGGGAGGCCTGCTGGATTGAATCTTTAATTGCGTCGATCGCAAAACAGAGTGCCCTTGGCAAATCTGCCAAATCTTGTGCCTGTTGGGCTGGGAGGTCCCTTAGGACCTGCTTAGTTTGGTCCTTAAGAGCCTGGCATACCCCAATGGCAGCCACAGCCGGCTGGACCACTGCCCCAGCGGTGGCAAAGGAGGCCTTCAACAAGGTTTCCAACCGCTTATCGACCGGATCCTTGAACATTTGGACATTGTCGACAGGGCAGGTCAGTGTCTTATTAACACATGAAATAGCTGCATCCACCACCGGGACTGCCCACTTCTTCTCAAATTCTTCCTCCATGGGATAAAGTACCGCGAACCTCCTAGGGGGTACAAAGATTCTATCTGGCTTACCCCACTCTTTATACATTACATCTGCAAGGAGGGGATGGACCGGAAAACACATCGAAACCTGAGGAGCCTTCAAGGACCGTAAGGAACCTACCGTACCAACCGGAGGCACCGGTGTAGGTAATTTGAAGGCAGACCGAACCATCTCTGTTAGAGAATGGACCCACAGCTTTTCTGCCTGAGAAGCCAAGAAGGGTTCCTCAATGGTGGATTCCTCAGATTCCCCTTCTTCCAGGTCCTCTCCCTGGAATCCTGAAAACTCAGACTCGTCTGAGGAGAGATCTAAGCCTGGAGCCTGCACTGCAGGAGAAGGCGATCTATTGCGTTTCTTCCCTGGTAGGGAGGCAGCAATCAAGGCTGCAAGTCTGCTTTCCAACCCCCCCAAGGTGGTAGCCAAAACCTCCTCAGTTACATAGACCGGGGGTGGCTGATTAGGGCCAGCTACAGCACCCGCCGGTTCCAATGACTCGGTCTGGAGCCCCAACACTGATATCTCTGGGGAGGGCAGGGTGACCGCGGCCTGACCCAAATCCTCTGAGCCTGATGGAGATCCCTTAGCCTTCTTTGCCGTCTTAGACCCCTTGGCAGAGCCTGATCCCTTGGGAGCCATCTGTACAACCCCGAGGTACCCCTATAGCACAGCCACTCTGGGGTGATCAGGCCACTGGTAGGAGACTCAGGGATTTAGGTGGCTGTCTTAAAGCAGCAACCGCTCTGCTGACCAAGTGTAGAGTCTGTCTCCTCTGGGGGGAAGGAGGTATTAGGGAATATTCCTGCAGCGCCTCTTTTTCTGGCTGAGCAGTGTGTCCAGATTTGGGCTCACAGCCCCTGAACTGGTGCACGTCTGAGTGTCCTGGGTCCCTCCTGAAGGCACAGCCCTGCACTCTGTGTGTGTGTCCTCCACCAATGAGGCTTTATCCGGCGTCCGCATGCTCCGCCTCCCCCCCTCAGGCCGCCGCGCCCCGCGCAGGCGCACGCCGCGCACCAACGCGCGCATCTCCTCCCAGCCGCGCGCGCACACACAGCAGGAAGACGCCAACGCGATCAATGGCGGCCCCCAGGGGAAGCCATGCTGCTAAGCAGGAGGACACCACGCGCTGCCGGGGGACCCAGGCCTACTCCAGTCCGCCACATGATGGCCTCTAGACCTGTAAGCACCCTTCTCATGCTCCATAGACGTGCACCCCCTCGACAAACAAACACCTAGCCAGCTAGGGGAACAGTGTGGGAAAATAACCATCCTGTCAACAGCAGACATAGTGGAAAATATTGCCTGTGCATAGCAGCACATCTAGGCTAGCCCACCATCCCCTTTCTTAGGAGAGACTGCCAACAGACCACGTCCTGCAGCCCTCCACTTACCTGTCCACGCTGCAGGGTGTTGCTAAAAGCAAGAGGCCCAGCCTTCACCCCTCACCGTGGGCATAGTCATTGACCTTCAGGGACTGGGGTCCATAGCAGGTCACCTCTCCCCTGGACCTATATAAGCACCCTGGCAAGCAGACAAACATTTGACCCTGTAATTGATCAATGCTCTGGAACCCAGGATCCAGCTCTCAAAAGAGAAGCATTATAGGCAAGACGCTGGTCTTCTAAACGGGGCCCGGGTACCGTCCACTTTGGCACTGCGGCACTTTGGACGGATCCAGTATGTAGCTGGCCTAGCCACAATGGACCAGGCCTTAACCGTGACCAACACCTAGACACTGGCGAAAAAAACTGAGGTACTCCTTTTAGGGGAGGGGGTTATATAGGGAGGGACTTCCTGTCTGAAGATTGCCAGTGTCCATCACCTGAAGGTAGGCTCTATAACCCACATAGTAATTACTATGCTGCTCTGTGTCCCGTGATGTACGATAAAGAAATGTATTCTTCTACATGTCTTTGATGAAAACAAAATATATATATATATATATATATATATATATATATATATATAAATCTATATATATAATATATATATATATATATATATATATATATATAAAATTTTGTTTTCATTAAAGACATGTAGAAGAATACATTTTAGCCTTAATTTATGAATACACACACACACACACATATATATTATATATATATATATATTATATATATATATATATATATATATATATATATATATATATATATATATTTATTAGGGTTGTCCCGATACTAGTATCGGTATCGGTACCGATACCAAGCATTTGCCCGAGTACTTGTACTCGGGAAAATGCTCCCGATGCTTCACCCATACTGTCAGCGGTGATCAGCGCATAGGGAAGTTACAAGCACCGATCACCGCTATATAGATTTAAAAGTAATTTCTCCTCTTCTCTCTCTCCCCCCGCACGTGGCTTTCAGTTGCTTTAAAATCAGCGGTGATCGGTGTTTGTAACTCCCCCACACAAGATCACCGCTGACTGTCCAGTGTCCTTCTCCAGCCCCCCTCCGTTTTGCTGCAGTCTCCCTCCATGTCCCCCGCCGTGTTTCTCTCTCCCTCAGTGTTCCCCCTGTGTTTCTGTATCCCTCCGTGTATCCCGCCGTGTATTCCTCTGTGTATCTCTCTCCTTTCGTGCTCCTTCTCCACCCCCTGGAACTGTCAGGACGGAGAGGGGTAGACAGAGTAGACTGCTCCGAATGGACAGAGTGATCACTGACTCTGTCCATTCACATAACTGAAACATCGTAAACTGTGATTACAATGTTTCAGTTTATGAATGAAGAGAAGACGCTGTCTTCTCTCCATTAATTTTCAGCGCATTTTACTGAGGCTGCTGAGAAAGGGACAGGGGAATCTGTTTCCCTAGTACCTTTCTCTGTTTTAAAGGAAAGATGTCAGAGGTCTGTTAAGACCCCGATATCTCACCAAAGCCCCCCCAACAGGGCTAAAAATAAGAATAATAAAAAATAAAAGAAAATGATAAAAAAAATAAAAGAAAAAAAAAAAAAAAAAAACACACTGACACGGTCCACCCTCCCCCCCCCCCTTAAAAAAAAAGAAAGCATTATAAATAAAATTAAAAAAAAATTGTAAATTTTTTTTTAAAAATTGTAAAAAATTAAAAACAAATTGTTAAAGATATAAAAAAAATAAAACGACTGACACATGTGCTGCTGTCACATGAGATTATAAAAAAGAATCGGTATTCAGTATCGGCGAGTACTTGAACTCGAACTTAAAAAAGTGGTATCGGGACAACCCTAATATATGTATATATATTTTATTACAATTTATTTTTGTACTATCGATGGGAGGGTGGGGTTTTATTTTTTAAATATAATTTTTCACAGTGCTTTTAGGAAAAGGGGTGGGGGGACGGGGCAGTGGTTGGTGTCAGTAGGGGCAATGGTCGGTGTCAGTGGGGTAGTGGTCGGTGTCAGTGGGGTAGTGGTTGGTGTCTAAAAATAGCGGCGATTTACCGCTGATGCTGCCCCCGTGTGAAAGGGGCTTTAGTGAAACCAACAAGTCACTGTATTTTGCATTAACTCATTTTAAAACGAGGCTGTAAACAAATGGCAAAAAAAAAAACACAGATAAGGCACACAAGTAAAGGAAAAAAAAAAAGAATAGGCTCTTATATACATTTTGAAAACATAACTTACTACATATAGCTTTGTTAGGATTTACTTGCTGCCCTGCAAGAAACTGCAAAAGTTTTTTTATGTCAACTCTGGCTTCTGATATGAGATCGGAATCTCGTTCTGGAGTGCTATTCTGTGAAACGTCATCGGAGACTGCAATAGAAAGAAACAGAAAGATTTGGCACCGTAAAGTTATTCAGTATTTTTCTTGTTAATTATACTTTTATAATAAAACGACTGTCAATACAGATGTCAATATATAGCTGTAAAAGCCTACCTTGCCCGCTTTTATGAAATTAACAGATAAACCCCAAACTTTTACAGTTTTACCCTAGCCAAAAACGTAATTTTTTTAATTTTTATTTTGTATAGCATAAGTAAAGAGTATAGGTCAGGTGTATTATTGCTGGCCAATCATTGATGTCATCTGGAAAGGAAGTGAAGGAAAATCTTTAAAGCGATTGTATAGTTATTTTTCAAATTTTTACCTACAGGTAAGCCTATAATAAGGCTTACCTGTAGGTAAAAAAGAAAAAAATATCTCCTAAACCTTTAGGCCGGATTCACACCTATGCGAATTTGGTTGCGGCTTAAACCGCATCTAATACGCAGAACATTTCTAAATACATTGTTTTTAATGAGGCTGGTTCACATATGTGCGATGCATTCGCACTGCGCATTGCAGAAAAAACGTGTGCGGATTTTAGGTCCTGCGGTGCGGCTCAGGTGCGAATTCAGTCCCATTATCTTCTATGGGTACGCAGCTGATTCGCAGATGTGTTCAGTTCTCTTCAGGAATTTCTTTCATTCAGCTCAATACATTCATGACACAGGTATCATGTGATCGCTATGACCAATTACACCCTGTTCCAAATTATTATGCCAATGATATCTTTCTCATTTACCTAAATAACTGATGTAAACAGTCAGCATAATTTTCATGTTATCAACTATTAAGAGTACAATTCAAATTTTATTGAACAAACCTCAAAAAAAATCAAACCTTCAAAAAACAAAAAAACTTTTAATTAAAATTAAAACTTCCAGGGAAGGAAGTGGTCAGTCAGGAATACCACATACTTTGCAGAGGTCATCTTTACACTTTCGGGGACCCTAAAGGGGCACGACCAGCTCTCTTCCCACGATTCCGGCCCAAAACAGGACTCCACCACCGTTTTGCCGACGTTGCAGCCTTGTTGGAACAGGGTGGCTGTCCACCAACCATCCACTACTCCATCCATCTGGACCATCCAGGGTTGCACGGCACTCATCAGTGAACCCCCCAGACCAATTTTTATTTTTCAGCGCTGTCGCAATTTGAATAACAATTGTGCAGTCGTGCATCGTGGCTCCCAAACAAAATTGACGCCCTTTCACCCCCCCCACAAATAGAGCTTTCTTCTGGTGGTATTCCATCACCGCTGCGGTTTTTATTTTTTGCGCTATAAATAAAAGAATAGCGTCAATTTTGGAAAAAAAACACAATATCTTTTACTTTTTGATTTAATAAATATCATAATTTTTATTTTTTTTACCTTTTTCCCCTCAGGTTTAGACCGATACTTATTTTTCTACATATTTTTGGTATAAAAAAAAAAAAAAAATATCGTAATAAGCGCCCCCCTAGCCGCCCTTTTTTGATGTCACAATGTACAGTATAAGATTTCCTATCATCTGTGACCAGTCTTGCCACACATACTTAATCCAGCTCTGAGCAATCCTCTTTTATTGTTCAGTGAAAGTTAACAGACTTCCAGATAAAAACCTGTCTAAATAAAAAGTCCTTTCCTCTCTCCTTGCTTTGAGTGACAGGTTATTTACATATCTAGCTTGGACATGTTTATCATATGTTATGTTAATCATAATATGAGGTGATCCACAGTATAAAAAGTGAGAAAAAAAAAAAGTGAGAAATCTACCCCTCCCCCACATAACACACCCTGGTAATATACAGTGAACTGTGGATCAACTCATATTATTATAAACATAACATATGATAAACATGTCCAAGCTAGATATGTAAATAACCTGCCACTCAAAGCAAGGAGAGAGGAAAGGACTTTTTATTTAGAAAGGTTTTTATCTGGAAGTCTTAATTTTCACTGAACAATAAAAGGAGGATTGCTCAGAGCTGGATTAACTCTGTGTGGCAAGACTGTGCACAGATGATAGGAAATCCTATACTCTACATTGTGACATGAAAAATAAAAATAGGGTTTACATCCACTTTAAGTTTTTGCAAAATATCTAATGTTTTCATACGTCGTCCAAGGCATTGAACTATTTCACTTTTCGGCAGCAGAGAGATCCTTTTTCTTCCCCGTATTGCTTGAAAATGGTTCTCTGCATAATAATGTGGAACACCCTCCTTTAGCCCTGGTTCACACTGATGCTACTTTGAAATCGTGCTACTTTACTTGAAGTAGTGCGATTTCAAAGTAGCAAGGTCAGCGCGATTTCAGGTGCTACTTGATAGACAATTGTGTGGCTTCATACACAGATGTCAATAGAAATCGCACCTGAAATCAGCAAAAGTAGTGCAGGAACTACTTTTGCAAATCGGTGCGGCGCTGCAAAATCGGTGTCGCACCGATCGGAACAGTGCCATTGTCGCCAATAGTCTGCGACTTGTCATGTGATTTGATCTCTCAAATCGCATTACAAATCGCTCCAATGTGAACCTAGGCTAGTCGTTTTTCCTTTAATTGGGCTCACCTGGCAATCTAATTATCACAGGTGTCTGAAATTGTTTTCAGTGATCAAAAAAAAGCCCAGAGACACAATGCCATCCATGAGTCAAACTAAAAAAAACTAAATATTTAATGTTTGTGACACTGAAATAAAATTTGCATAATAATTTGGAACAGGGTGTATAGCGATTACATGATACCCGGTTACAATAGCAGTCAGAGGAGGAGCATGCTGCGCACCCCACCGGAGTGTGCTGTGCGCTCCTAACCTGGAAAGCCAGAATCGTGTATAAATACGTGGCTGAGCATGTAGCTGCAGCCCTGCCGCTGTAAAATGTATTGTGGGCCGCAAGTGGTTAAATGAGAAGTCCAGCCAAAGCTTGTTTGGCAGGGCTCCTATGGATCACAGGAGTGCTATTCGTTTTACATTCCCGTGACCCGCTTTCAGCAGAGAGCGGTCTGAAGTCTGCACTTTGCTGACATCTTTTAAACGGCTGCTCCCCACCCCTCCACAGCTCAGTGCTCCAGTTAGAGTGCAGGGGGAGGGGGGGTCAGAGCAGAGAGCTGCTGACTGACAGGGGTGTCCACAAGGCGTCAAATTTAAAAGGGACGTACCTGTACGCCCATTTGCCTCGCCGTGCCCGCACACTGTGCAGGGACCGCCCTGTCTCTCCTCCGCTATCCCCTATGGGGAATCGGATGGAAACGGAGCGTCTGTCCGTTTGCATCCGATCCGTTCGGCCGGACGGAAGAAAAATAGGACATTCTTCTGTCCGAAAAAACGGATGCGGATCTGGCGGACGTTAGCGGATGCATCATCCGCTAACGGATCCGCTCCCATAGGGAAGCATTGAGGTCCGTTAACGGACGTGCAAAAAACGGACGAACGGAACGGACGTGTGAAAGAGCCCTAACACTTTTTCAACAGAAATATTGGGACAGCAATTTCTGCCCCATGCTCGCTCCGGAGTCCCACTGCTGCGTCCACTGACACAAAGGGACTCAGCACCGCCTCCCATGTCACCGGATTTGACTGACAGCTAATCACTCCCACTGCTATCAATCTATCTAATGAGGAGAGAGAAAGTGGCGGGAGCTTATGTGCATCAATGGATCGGAAGGGTTCAGGTAAGGAAAAGGTGGGGTTTGGGGGTAGTTGCAGCAAAAAAGGTTTTTCAGTTTAATGCATTAAGCTGAAAAACCTTAAGGCTTTAGAACCAAGAACCTTAAAAGCTGATTATCCATTAAATTCAAATTTGGGCTTTAAGGCAAATGTTACAGCGGTAGGCAGTTTGGCACTGAAGAGTGGGCTAAATTTTACCACTGTGATGGGACACTTCAGTCAACAGCTACAGAAAATGTTTAATCATTTAAGTTTAAGCAGTTATTTACTGAAAACATTACTTTCGTTATACACACCTATCATTTCACATGTCATAATCTTATGAATCAAGGAAATTACATGAAAATTATAGAACAGTTTTCTCCCTCAGGCTGCACTCCTATATTTCAATCCACCTACAAAGCAGACACTGAAATATGTGTTGAAATTTGCAAAGCGGTTCTATAACCACATTTCCTTCATCTATTTTCAGCACTTCTCATGAATGCCTAGGCTTCTGCAACCTTTACATGCTACATGTTCTGATTTCATAATCATGCTTCAACCTGTAGTTCTTTATGAGCCAAGGCAGAACAGTAATGTACTGCATTACAGTAGATTTATTGTTTCATATATCATATACAATTACTGAATCTACTATGTAATCAATATGTATTATTCAGTCTTCAATGCTATATTATTGTATCATTTTACAGAAAATAGGTACAGCTGTTTGTTATACACAGTTGTTGTATAGCACCTTAAGGTTGCATTCACACCTAGGCGTAGGCGGTATGCGGCGACAGGAAAAGGGCGTTTTGTCCCCGCGATTTGCGGCGACAAAACACGCCTTGTTTTTTGCTGGAGGGGTGATTTTTACATTGTCGGCTATGCCCGAACGCCGAAGACGCCTGAAAAAAAAAAAAGGGTCCGGGACTTGTTTCAAGCTTCAGGCGTACGGCGTAGAGATGTGAACCATCTCCATAGCCGACAATGTAAATTCGCCCCTCCAGCGTATTTCAGCTTGCTACTGCGTCGGGCGACAAAACGCCTAGGTGTGAATGGAGCCTAAAGAGAACCTTGGGCCAGACTAAGAACATTCAATTAATTACCACCCTACCTATGTCAAGACAACATGGAAGCATTGTAAACACAGTGACCTGCTAGATGTGCTCCTCCGGAGAAATGAATCAGGATCGGAAGCCCAGGAACTGATCATTCATCTCCTGACCTTAGTGCTAGACATCGGCTATCACTGAAAGTCTGCAGGGGCAACACAAACTGCTGAGACCAGACAATATGCTAAAATGGTGCTTGTGCAACTCTGGGACAGAATGTTGTTATCCCTGTGCAATTTTAAAACATTGCTGTGGATTCATGGATTTAAATGAATCTAGTGATATGCTTTGAAGAAATAATTGCCTACTGAATAATTACTTAGAACATAGGGCCGGGGTTGATTTGTGTATGTATCTGCACAAAGTGCAAAGTCTGTCTTTATACATGTTTCCATCTTTTTACAATGCAAGTGATTTCCAAAAAAAAAAAAAAAAAAAAATACAGCTACACACTGAAAATGTTTTAGGAGCCTGGGGGATTTTTTTGAACAAGGGAATAGCTTAAAAAAGCAGTGGTAAAGGCATTTTTCCCCCCTCTAAATATATAAACATGGTATTGCACAGAGCGGCCTCAAACCTCCTCTTCTGTTTGAGCTTGCTATTGGGGTAAACCTGTGGGCTTGCTCTCAAGCTGGGCTGTTTTCTTCCATAGATACAAACAGCGCAGGGCCCACATACTCCCCATACAGGATTTGACAGCAGCAGGAGCCAATGGCTTCAGCTGCTGCCTGTAAGGAAATTAACACAGATCAGCCAGTCGTAGCCATAAACAGGCAGACAAGTAAACAGGAAGGTGAAGGAGCAATACATTTACTAGGAAATTTTGAACCCTAATGCAGGGAATGTATTAAGGCAAAAAATAAATAAAAAAATGTAACGCATTTAAAACCACTTTAAAACAAACATAAAATGTATCTTTATCCCCTTGCAGATTAAATCTGACATTCTGTTCTCCCTCCATAACCAGTATGAGCTGCCTATGCCTATGATGACTTGTTCACTGCAGAACTGTCAAATCTGTAGACCAAGACAATGGAGTAACAGGGATCATTTGCTTTTTACCTTTTTTCCTCCTAGACACCCTACACAAAGATTTTTGTTGAATTATCCTTTAATGAAGTTTGGATGAATTTTTAATAGTACTTTCCCATCTCCACAAGAAAGAAAGTGTACATTGATTGAAAAAGAGAAGATTAATATTAAATCACTTACCCCAAGGAGGATTTCCTAAATCTTTGAAGTGAGTTGAAACAGATACCAAGTCAGTTTCTATTTTTAGGTTCATTTCTCCATTTCTATTTGCCTCAATAACCTTTAGAAAATACAAAATATAACAAATATTGTAACCTGCGATAACCAGTACTACAATTTCTAATTATGATCACATACTGGGGTTAATTTACTAAAGAACATTATTATTATTATTCTTCAGGATTTATTTACAGTTCCTTGAAAAAATTATTTATACCCCTTGAAATTTCCACATTTTGCCATGTTACAACCAAAAACATAAAGGCCCAGATTCACAAAGCACTTGCGCCGACGTAAAGCAAGTTACGCCGCCATAAGTGCAAATGTGCGTCGGCGTATCTGTGCGCCAAACCCACATACGCCTGAAAACTGGCCACCCTACACCGACGTAGCTTGCCTACGCCGGCATAGCGTGGCCGCACATTTAGGCTGGACGCATGTTGCTGCCCCCATTGATCAGACATTCAAATATGCAAATGTAGGCAATACGTCAATTCAAGAACGTATGTGCGCCCGGCGCATACTACGCGAGGTGTGCGCAAGTTTTACGTCCAGTGCAAAGTTATTCCCCATAAAGGAGGTGCAACCCGGCAGACGTGCACATGTCAGCTGGAGAGGGGGCGTGGTTTGGACATGCTGCTGTGAGGACACATCTGCCTCGAGCTCCAGCGCCGACACATCTATTAGCTTCTTTTACATTCCTGTAACCGTCGCATCCCCGCAACTATGCGAAAGAAGACGGGCAAGTCTCTCCCCAAGGCTGGGCCACAATCGGGCTCCATCAAGAGATTTCTGGACGCAGAACCGGACGAGGGCGAAGATCTGGACGGGCTAGGCCACTCTCGGCGAGGCGGGAACCCTGCTACTGGCTCCGCCTCCCGCCGCAAGGCGGACACAAGGCGCCATTCTCCTGCTTCGTCAGCTTGCTCCGACGGGGACGATAGCCCTTCCCGCTGCTCGGAGGTACGTGTGGACGACCTACCTACCAGGTCGGAGCTGGCTTCCCTGTTCCAGGGCCTGGAGAGGACCATAAAAAAAGAACTCTCTGCGGTGAGGGCGGATCTCTAGCAGGTGTTGGGTCGCGTGGAGGAGACTGAGCTCTGGCTTGACTGTCACGCGACAGCCATCCGATCCTTACAGGCCTCCACCTGGGGTCTTGCTATTGCCCACAGAATGGCTCTTTACAAAATAGAGGACCAGGAGAATCGAAACAGGAGAAAAAACACGCATTAGAGGCCTTCCAGAAGCGACGGGTGAGGATGACCTCCTTCCCTCGGTTCGCGGTATATTCAACGGTCTCTTGGGCCTGGCGGTGGATAATCCGCTTAAGATGGATAGGGTACATAGGGCCCTACGTCTTCGTGCATTGCCTTCAGACACTCCCAGGGACGTTATTTGCCGGTTCCACTACTTCAAGGAGCGTATTATGCGGAAGGCCTGCGAAACTGCCTCTCTGGACTTTGATGGTGCTGCCCTGTCCTTCTTCCCCGACCTGGCTAAAGAGACTCTAGATCGCCGCAGGGCCCTGTGGCCTTTGACGGAGAAGCTCCAGGAGGCGTCCATTAATTACCGCTGGGGCTTCCCTGCTGCTCTTATCGCCAACAAAGATGGCAGAACGGCCGTTTTGCGGTTCCCAGAGGACCTGGATAAATTCTGCGCTGAGGTTAACATCTCTCCACCCGAGCTCCCTGGCTGGCAAGATGGTATCCCTGCTCTATCGGGCTCTACAGATCCGCAATGGTAGAAAGTTAGCCGCAAGAATCGTCGCTCAGCCACCCCGGGGGCCTCTCCCTCTTTGGGCTGATTTGAAGTGCTGTGGTCTTATTTTTGTCCTTGTTTTTATTCCTCGACCACGGTTTCTTTTTTTTCTTATTTTTACTTCTCATTTTTGCCCCGTGCCCGTTGTGCGGCCTTCTTGCCGAGGTGCCCTTCTCTACTGAGGCCTAGTGAATTGCTGCTTGCAGTTTCGACACAATGGGACATCGCTATGTTTGCAGCATTAGGTTGATGGGACTTTGCTTTACAATCGCTGTTCGATGGCAGGGTTATATGTTTTATGTTTGTTGGGATATGTTTGACCTAACTTTTATTTTACAGTGTGTCGGCGCTGGGGCAGATGGGCGGTGATTCTGGCGTGCTCGGTGCCTGATGCCTATGTCCCAGCGCTTCCCTCCTTTGGGGTCCGGCGCCACCCTGTCTTCTCATGCTGCCGCCTCCTCGGGGGTGGTTTGCGTGGGGGGGGGGCCGGGACGCGTGCGTGACCCTTTAACGCACGGCAGATTTATGCGTGCGCATGCCAATTCCCTATGTGAGTTATCCTGTTTTGACAGATTGGTGCTATGTGTTCTTCTTTATTTAATCGTTTTGTTTTTTATTTCCTTCTCTTTCCCTCTTCTCCTACCCCTGTTCATTGCCCTCTGCGATGCCGTCCTCCGCCTCTGGTCTGCCCTAAGGAGTCCTCTTTATCGAACCCCATGGCTACGGTGAATTTGCTTTCATTTAATGTACGGGGACAACATACCCCAGGTAAGAGACACCAATTGTACAGGGAACTGACTCGCCTGAAGGGGGACATTGTTCTCCTTCAGGAGACTCACCTTACGCACACCACCTCAGTGAAACTTTTCTCCCCACAATATCCTCAGTGGTATTATAGTCTGTCTGATATTCGTAAAGCTAAGAGGGTGGCTATTCGGTTCCGCAGGGGTTCCCCTTTTGTGTTAGATGCCATGGTGAGTGATCCTATGGGCCGCTTCCTGTTCCTGAAGGGTAGCCTGGGTAGTATGCCTTGTACGATTGCGACCATTTATGCTCCTAATCGTGGTCAGGTTTCTTTTATTTCCAATACCCTTAGAAAATTGACTGATTTTGCTTGTGGTTGCATTCTCCTGGCGTTGGAACCGTCGTTAGGGACCTCTTGTATTTCATGGAGGCGCCTGGCATTTTTGCGCAGACGTCTACATGAGGCCCAATTAATGGATGTGTGGAGGATCATGCACCCACAAATAAAAGATTACACACATTTTTCCCACTTGCATACATCCTATTCGAGGATTGATTATTTCCTTATAGACCATCACCATCTCTCCCTCCCCACCATTTCGGGTATCGAGGTTTCCCCTATATCGGACCATGCTTCGATTTCCCTCTCACTGACAGTACCTTCGGTGCCGGTCAGGAGCGCCAACTGGAAGCTTAATGATAACTTACTTCTCGAGGACGTTGACAAAAAGATGGTTGGGGATGCATTGGCTCAATATTTTGCGGAGAATGCAGGCCCAGAGGTGACGCCGGGAACGCTCTGGGAGGCCCATAAGGCCTACATCCGGGGTAAATTTATGGAGATGGGCTCTAGGAAAAAGAGGGAGCGCACCCACCAGCAATTACAATTGCTTGGGGAGATTGAAGACCTAGAGCGCCGGCTCAAGGCTGGGCTGACGGTTTTTCAGGTTCTGGTCCAGAAGAGGGAGGAACTGAGAGACCTCTTTCATTTAGAGCAGAAACAACGGTTCCGTGTGGTGGCCCAGGGTTTGCATGAGTGGGGCAACAAGCCTGGTCGGCTGTTGGCACGCTCGCTGCAACAAAAGAAATCTGCCACGTTCATCGCCAAAGTTAAATCCTCCACTGACTCTCTAGTGTATGAAACTTTGGCCATAGCCAAAGAATTTCGGGCCTTCTACCAATCGCTGTATCGTGTTCGGCAGACTGTAGAGGACAGGGATGTTAGGGCGCAGCTCATTCGTGATTATTTAGCTCAGGCCGGCTTGCCGGCGCTCCCTGCAGACACGTTGGCTACTTTAGAGGGCGAATTCTCCGTCTCCGAGATGCGGGTGGCACTGAAGGCTATGGCCAATGGTAAAGCGCCTGGCCCGGATGGCCTTACGGTGGCTTACTACAGAGCCTTTGCTGATCTCTTGCTTCCGCGTTCGACTGCCTACGTCAACGCGGTCTCGGGGGGCGGATCTTTTCGACCTGAAACACTCCATGCCCACATTACTATTCTCCCTAAACCTGGTAAGGACCCTATGTCTCTGCGGTAGTTATCTCTCCATTTCTTTACTGAACCTGGATGCCAAGCTCTATGCTAAAATAATTGCTAACCGGCTTCTCCCTCTAGTCCCCCGATGTGTCTCTAGAGACCAGACAGGGTTTATCCCCGGCAGGGAGGCGCGAGATAACTCCCTCCACACCACACCCTGTCTTTAATAACTCATGCTCGGCGGATCTCCCAGCCCACCCTTCTGCTTTCCACGGACGCGGAAAAAGCATTTGATAGGGTGGACTGGGAGTTCCTACTGGCTACGCTTTCCCATCTCGGCGTGGGCCCCTCTCTCCTTTCTCATATCTCAGCCTTGTATGACTCCCCTACTGCCCAGCTACGTATAAATGGAACGTTAAGTGAACCCCTTACGCTCTACAATGGTAACCGCCAGGGTTGTCCTCTTTCACCCATCCTATTTGCCCTCTCCCTCGAACCCTTTCTGTCCTCAATTAGGCACAATCCTAATATCCGGGGAATTATGAGCATAAATACGCGGCCTACATCCTGTTTTATGTGCAACACCCAATTACAACCCTCGCATAAATACGCAGCCTACGCGGACGACATCCTGTTTTATGTGCAACACCCAATCACTGTCCCTTTAGCTGGCAGGCCCATTCGATTAAATATTTAGGCATATTTCTCACCGCCAATCCCGCTTTTTTACACATTTTATACCCTTACTGAACGCGATTAGGTCCGACTTGCAAAAGTGGTCTCAATTAGCACACTCCTGGTTGGGGAGGATTAGTGTGTTTAAAATGAATGTATTGTCCAGGTTGCTGTTCTTCTTTTAGATGATCCTGTATAAAATCCCTGTGGGGTACTTTACGCTGTTAAGGTCCTTATTTTGTAAATATGTATGGAACAGGAGGCGACCCAGGATTACGAGGGACCTACTAGTTAAGCCTAAGAGGGAAGGGGGTCTGGCCTTGCCAGATGTTAAAAGATATTTTCAGGCTGTGATCCTGACTAGGATCTCGGACTGGAAGTACCATAAGGAGTCTAAGTTATGGGTGTCGTTAGAAATAGATTTATGTGGAACGGATCCTTATGCCGCGTACACACAGTCATTTTTTGCGATGAAAAAAAAAACGTAGTTTAAAACGTCATTTAAATTGATCGTGTGTGGGCAAAACGTTGTTTTTTGTCTTCCAAAAAAAGACCAAAAAATAATTCCAACATGCTTGAATTTTTTGTGTACTTTCTCAAAACGTTGTTTTTTGTTTCACAAAAAGTCACCGTGTGTAGCAAAAACGTCGTTTAAAACGACGTTTTTCAACCCGCGCATGCCGAGAAGTTAGTTATGAAGCGAGCTTCAAAGGAAAAAGAGTGGTGAACGTAACCTCGCTTTTTGTGAAAAAACGATGGTGTGTAGGCAACATCGTCTTTGAAAAGTGACGTTTCAAAAACGTCGTTTTTTACTTCACAGAAAACGTCTTTTTTCCATCACAAAAAAATGATCGTGTGTACGCGGCATTATACTCAAATGTGTATCCCTCGGAAGTTTAGGTCTCTTGCTGCTACGGCATCCCCCCTGACACACTCCACGTTAATGATATGGGATACGATGTGCAGGACTCATGGGTGGCCATATAACTCTCCCCTGATGCCGCTATCTGGTCATAATTATTTCCCTCCTGGGAATGTACACTGGTCTTTCGGTTCCGCAACGCTACTCCACCATGTTGTTTCTTCATCGAGCATTGCTCCTCTATGTAGTATTGTAGGGTCTTCTGTAGTTCCGCCTATGGTGTCTTGGAAATATCGTCAATTGGCGGCCTTTGTACGCTCTCTACCACAACCCCTCAGAGATGGCACAACCCTAACGCCAGTGGAATCTGCATTTGCCGAAGACCGGCCGGTGGAGAGGCCCCTCTCCTATTTTTATAAAGCTTTATACTCCTTGTCTGCCCCTGGGACTCCTGCCTTTTTGCTCAAGTGGGAGACTGATCTTCATAAGAAACTCTCACCATCTCAAAGAGACACTATTTTGCTCCTTGCACATACGTCTTCTATTTCATCTAGATTTGCGGAAGTTAATTATAAACTGTTAACTAGGTGGCATTATACTCCAGCGGTGCTCCACAAGATTTTTCCTCTGACATCCCCGCTCTGCTGGCGGGGTTGTGGAGAGAATGCTTCACATGCACATATATGGTGATACTGTCCGCTCATTCGCCCAGTTTGGTTAGCTATTTTGCACTGGATGAAGGAAATACAGGGTTTTGAAACCCCCAATGACCCCTGGGTAATCTTGCTACATTGTACAGTCGAGCCAATCGGATCGTTTAGGAAAACGCCAACTCCACATTTGCTGAATGCAGCAAAATCCCTTATTACCCAATTTTGGAAGCAAACAGTAGTTCCCACTCTGCGCCAATGGTTGGAAGCAGTTGATCATATTTACCATATGGAGGACCTCACATATTCTCTTAGGAACAAATCAGACTTATCCCAGAAAATATGGTCCGATTGGTTCGCCTTTAAATACACGTCTGCCTATGCTGATATTATGTCTCCTCGTATGCCTTACTGTTTATTTGATGCATAGTTGAGCTTTGGATATCTCTCTAGTTTGAGGTGGCGGCCATGAGCGGAGGACTTTCCCCTACCTTCCCCCACCCTTTTTCTTTCCTTTTTCTCTCTTTTCTTCTTTCAATCTCCCCTCTACTTCTATCTTTTATTTTTTAATTTAATTTTTATTCATAGTTATGGTCCACAGTTTTTCACTTGCACATTTTCATATGTGGAGCGGTTCAAGGCTCTGGTTTGTTCGCTGATGAAAGGCATAGGAGGATGCGGGAGCCGATTTTCCCCCCGTCCCGCTGTTCTTATTGTTGCTCTTGATTGTCCTTCTCGCCAGTATATTTCCATGTCTTTATTGGTGCTTACTGTTGAGTCGACTTGATCGCCAGTATTATTATTATTTTCTGTTTTATGTTCTTTCATCCTGTATGTTCTCACATATATCTTTTATTCAATAAAAACTTTATTGAAAAAAAATATATATATGTCAGCTGGAGAGCAGCTGCAGCAGCACCGTTACGGACGAGCTGAGCAACCACACTTCCAGGACAACACATCTGTATGCCAACATGCCAGGGGCAGCCATAGCACTGAGTCCACAGGCACGGAGGAAGGCACAGAAGAGGATATACCGAATGAGCATGAACGTCTTTGGCATCGGAATTGGGAATCGGAGGTGTATCTTCAGATTAAGCCCTGATGCCATCCTGGAATTAGCCACAGCCATGGATGCTGAAATCACCAGACAGATGGGACGCTCACATGCAGTGCAGCCACTAGTCAAGGTACTGGCAACACTCCATTTCACCACGATGCCAGCTGCTGTGGCCTGCAGCTCCCCAATCGCCATGGTGTTCCGAACAAGGCTGGCCTGCACATCCAATTCCTGGTCGCCAGATGTGGAGGGACCCCCTGCGACCATGTGGTGACGCATGGCATCTAGGGTCGCGGACTGGTCACCCAAGCATGTGGCCATGGCTGCGCAATTTGCACTCGCCTCCTGCAGGCAGTCTGAGATGGTGCTGGTATGCTCAGCCTGTTGGCTGAGACACTGCTGCATAGCGGCTGCGGTGCCCTGCACAGCCACTGTGTACTTAGCCTGGGTCTTTGCTGAGGACCCAACAAAGGAGGCCAGGCTGTCAGCCACACGGTGGAGGTCACCAGCTATCTCAGCCATGTGGCATGTCTGCCGTGCCTGCTCCCTCTCCAGCCCTTCTTGGAGGGATCCGGCTACACCCATTGTCTTCCTCAGAGCCTTCCTGGGAGATGGGTAAGCTTGTGTCCGTCTGGACAGGGTAGCCCTTGAGGGGGTTCCCCTGATGGGGGTCGAGGTCTCGGAAGGTCCGGGAAAGATGTTATCCTCCTTGAGGTAGAGACATTCCTCAAGATGGATGTCCACCTGCTCCTCCTCAACTACCTCTAGAGCAAAGGTGTGGGCACTCCCCTCCACCGGTGAATCATGGCTTCCCAGGGGGTCAGGCTCAGGATGATGTTTCGGGGATGGCGTGGGTCGGATACAGGCAGAGGATGGCCCAGCTCCCTCCAGCCCATTTGTGGATGACACAAAGCATTCACATGTTGGTGGAAGCACACACTTGTCACATGTCGCCTTGCACCCCCTCACATGCTACACACCGGATGGGGGATAAAACACACTTGCCTGTCCTAGTCCTGCTCACTGGAGTCAAAGCCCTCCAGGCCCTCCACCTGCTCCTGCGCCAGGCAGCTGGCAATCACCTCCTCCTCAGCAGTCAGCTTGACAGTACTGGCTGGTCCGCCTCCCATGCCCCTGAGGTGCCTCTTTACTTTGGCCAGCTTCTCCCTGACCCGCCGACGCATATTATTAATTTTCTTTTGTATATCCCTCCAGGTCCTGGTCTCATGGCCAAGGGCATTGATCTCCAGGGTGATCTTCTGGAGGATCTCCTGCTTCCTGGCTTTGCTGGTCCTGCCACTCTGTGCGACAAGGAGGAACACATCATATTTGGAGATGGCAGAGGTCAGGATCGCCCTCTCTTCTGCCGAGAAATTTTTCTTTCTTCTCTCCCTGTCCACCTCAGTGTCTGACATGGCACACCTAGCAAAAGTACCTCTGCACCACGGAAGACAACCTGGTGCACTTTTGCATCGACGGGCGTATGTCTGGGCGTACTTATGTTCTTGGTGTACACGGTGGGCCGGCGTATCTTAGGGGTTATGCCGGGCTTGGTTGTGAGCATACGCAGAGGGGTGCTGGCACATCTTGCTGAGCAATGGCTTGCTAAATGGAGTGCTTGCCTCTCCGCCTGCGCCGGTGTAGCGACCTGTGTGCGCGCTACGCCGGCGTAAACGTGCGCCCGCTTTCTGTGAATCTGGGCCAAAACTTATTTTATTTGATAGACCAACACAAAGTGGCACATAATTGTGAAGTAGAAGAAAACTGATAAATGGTTATCAAAATGTTTTACAAATAAAATATGTGATAAGTGTGGCGTACATTTGTATTCAGCCCATACTTGTAGAACCACCTTTTGCTGCAATTACAGCTGCAAGTCTTTTTGGGTATGTCTCTACCAGCTTTGCACATCTATAGAGTGTAAACTTTTTGCATTCTTCTTTGCAAAATAGCTCAAGCTCTGTCAGATTGGATGGAGAGTGTCTGTGTTTGACCTTTATATTATATGGTTTTGGTAAATCTGAAGGAAAATTGTACAGTGTATGGCCAGCCTAATTGTGGTGGACACTTTCAAATGAGATCAATGTCTCCCTATGAAGAGCTAAGGTCTCATTTTGCAGCATGCCAACAGGACACAGGCGTTTCTACTCTAGGTGTAGCAGGCCAAGGCTGTTCATAAAGAAGATAAACTAATACTTTAAACATATTGTGTTTAGATGCATCTGGAATGTATTTGACCAATTTAACCATTTCCAGTCTGGGCCAATTCTTGCACTGCTCTCCTACATGTAAAAAAAAAAAAAAAAAAAAAAAATCTTATTTTAATAGAAAACTACTTTAGAACCCCAATCATTATTTTTGGAAAAAAATACACTTTAATCAATTTTAATGCACAAAAAAAACACAATGTCATAAACAACCATTTGGTAGAATATAAAATCTGATGTTAAGTCAAGTAAATAGATACCAAACATGTTGTGCTTTAAAATTGGGTCCGCCTGCAGAACGTGCCAAATTACACAGGAGGTCCAGCACTAAAATGTTTTCTCTGGCTCTGACATTTGCGACGATACCTCACGTGTGGTGCGATTGCCTTTTACATATGTGGGTGGGACCTACATGCATGTTCATAAATGTGTATAAGCACAGGGGAATAATAATGTTTTTATTGTTATTTACATTTTGTTTTTTTAACCGTCACCCCCCCAACTTTATTGCTATTACAACCACATCCCTTCCAATAGCATGGGGCGTGAACGGGCCTCTTTATGAAAAGTACTGTGGTCTCATCTGGCCTCCAATGCGGCCGATCAGACACAGATCAGTCTGATCAGCTACTTCCCCGGCCAGTAACGGCCAGGTAAACAAAGACCTGAAAACAGGAAGTGACTAAATCCTCATTGCATTCTGTTTCTGACGACACACAGTGAGAGGAACATCCGTTCTTCTCACTGTGTGCTGAGAGCTGGATGCCGCCTGCCGCATCCTTACCCGGCTCTCTGATCGCACTGGACAGCCCAGTTAAAGTGGGAGGAAAAGGGCGGTGTGATAGATGTGAATCAAAATGAAAAATGTTATCTTATGTTATGATTAGAACCACTGAAATTAAGTGTATATGTTCCTTGATAAGATCTGTCAGATATCAGATATTGTTTTAAAGTTATGAACCCAGCATTGAAAATATGAAGAAACAGATATTATTCTAAAGTTACGACTACAAAATCTGTTTGAACAGAAAGGCAAAAGCAGCTGCACTCCTCATTCTCACTCCATCCCCCCCTGCTGCATTCCTGAATAGCTTGCCTTAAGCTTCGAGAGGAAGTGAAACCATCCCCCATTGCTGAAGGTATGTTGGTCTTGTGACCAGGAGGAACTGGGCTTGACTGTTCATACCTTTTATGGCAGACCCTTGAAAAATTGAATAAGGATCCCTGTATATGAACTTTAAACAATGACTAAAAGCACATGTTCTTGAGTGGGCGTATATGGGGGTGGGTCAATAGCTGGATGTGAGGAAATTGGGTGTATACTTATTATGTGAACCTATCAACATGCCTGTGTCTTGTGATGTCATCGAATAATAAAACTGGGAAATTAATTAATCAAAGAGTCTTTAGTAATTCTCTTTCAGTGGGACCCCTGTCCGTTGCCTGTAAACGTAACCCAGTAGCTTGTTAGCCGCTCAGATTACTTTTAGTTTGTGCTGAATCACTGGCCCTAAAAGAGGATATCTTGATCAATGCTGCAGCGATGACAAAGATACCACCCTTCCCATCCAAGGACGTTTATAAATATACCGTGGACAGGAAGTGGTAAAACTAAAAGTTCACTTGTTATTGCATTCTGACAACGGGTATACTTTCCCACCATCAAAATACATTTATCAGAACTGTGGGCCATAGCTGACAGCACTGGTCAAGTGGAAGTTTAACAGGCTGGTTGACCTCTCGATTGACTGCTGTGTAACCAGCCTGCCCAGAGATGTATTGAAATTTGGCCAGTCCCTGCTCTACCAATCTATTTGCGATCCATCTATAGTTGGCTTTAGCCTTCCAAATTAACTGCTTCTAGCGGACTCAGTAGGCTGCTTCATACATCGATCTAGATGTATTTTAAAAGCATAAAAATAGCATTAAATATTTGTAAAAAAAAAAAAAAAAAAAAAAAAAGCTATTTTTGCTTTTTTTTTCCGACTTTGATGGATGTATACCTTTTTTCAAACAAACAATATGCTTGAATATCAATTCCCAAAACTGAAAATCACCAAGTGAGCAGAACTTACTATAAAATTGCTTAAATTCTTCATTCTCTCAACAACACTCTTCATAGTTTTTATTGCTGGCAAATATATGCTTACCTAAGTAGATGAAAACAAAAATATTAATGTAGTCAATACAGTAAAATATAGCATGAAAAATGGTTTCATTTTCATGCCTTTCAAAACCTAAAGTCTAACTTTGTTAATTTGTTTTGTTTAGTACATACCAAGCTGTATTAGATTAGTGGTCAACTTGAAATCAACAGAGGGCCTCAAGTGCGGTCCCCAGACACTTCCAGGCTGCCACACAATAGCCTCTTTGTGCGTTGAGGTGTATGGCTTCTAGTTAGGCAGCCGATTTAAAATCAATGAGATTTACAGCACCTCAACAGCCTAAAACTGTGGTCCTGCTGCATTTTTTACGTTGTACCGCGACGCAAACTAAAGAAAAAGTTAGAGTCATTGTCGATGTCAGTGGCGTATTGTGTCAGGAAGAGTTAGACAATAGCAAACAAAAAAACAGTGACTAGTCTGATACAACCCCTCCCACTCCCAACATGACTCAGCTTTGTAACAATTATACACGGAGTAGGGCCCGTGTGCCTCAATGAATTCAAAGAAAAAGAGTAACAAACGTGTTATACTTACCTGCACTGTGCAGTTCGTTTTGCACAGAGTGTCCCCAAAGGTCTGTCTTCTGGGGTCCCTCGGCGGCTGTCTCAGCTCCTCCTCGCAAAAGCTTTCTACCTTCATGCAAGCAAGCGTGCACGGTGGAAAGCTTTTGCGAGCGTGCTCCCGTGATACAGCGGAGGCCATAGCCGCCGACTGTATCACTCGGCCCCTCCCCCCGGCGCGCCGCGTCATCCGCTGTGATTGACAGCAGCACCAGCAAATGGCTGCGCTGCAATCAATCCGCCCAGCCTAGCCAATCAACGGCCAGGCTGGGAACCTAACAGGACAACCAGCACGCGCACTGGACTTTTGAGGGGTGAGGTAAGTAAAACGGGGGCTGGGGGGCAGTGCTGTCAGATGTTTTTTTACCTTAATGCATAGGATGCATTAAGGTAAAAAAACTTTTACCTTTACAACCCCTTTAAATGACAAATGCGCGTTCATGCTACACTGTAGCCAAACTGAATTTTTTTCATTTTGTTCCCACAAATAGAGCTTTCATTTGGTGGTATTTGATCACCCCTGGGGTTTTTATTTTTTGCTATACATCCTGCTGGACGCCATATGACGTCCAGTCAGGATAACGCAACCACTCCCCGGACATCAATTTGCTATTGACCGAGTGGGAAGTGGTTAAGGTCAGAGCTTCAACAGCTATACCGTTAAAGCCTACAACTGTTAATCAGAATAGTCCTTAAGACAGAAGGTCCAGACAATCTGAAAAAACCCATGGAGTGTCTACCAGAAATCTAATTAGGTAGAATACCGCATCTACCCGAGCTAGGAGGCTCACAAGAATGCCCTCCATCTTGATCCTGCAAAGCAGACAAGGAAGAACATGCATATATCAGTACTGATCCCACTGCTTCTGCCAGAGGATCTCTGTACCTGGACACAAATCTGGAGGCCAGGAGGTCCACATCCAGCGTCGTGGTAAATTCCACTGCCACTAGCCAACCAACAGAGCGCGAGAGCGGAACTCTAATTTGTAGCCCGTGGAAACCACTCTCATACCCAGAGATGTCCACAAAGGCTAACATAAAGATGCAAAGTCACCAGCACTCCAAATAAAAGCCTTATGTGATGCCGGCTTCACAAAAAAAAAAACACATAAAATGCGTCCAGTCAGGATAACGCAACCACTCCCCGGACATCAATTTGCTATTGACCGAGTGGGAAGTGGTTAAGGTCAGAGCTTCAACAGCCATACCGTTAAAGCCTACAACTGTTAATCAGAATAGTCCTTAAGACAGAAGGTCCAGACAATCTGAAAAAACCCATGGAGTGTCTACCAGAAATCTAATTAGGTAGAATACCGCATCTACCCGAGCTAGGAGGCTCACAAGAATGCCCTCCATCTTGATCCTGCAAAGCAGACAAGGAAGAACATGCATATATCAGTACTGATCCCACTGCTTCTGCCAGAGGATCTCTGTACCTGGACACAAATCTGGAGGCCAGGAGGTCCACATCCAGCGTCGTGGTAAATTCCACTGCCACTAGCCAACCAACAGAGCGCGAGAGCGGAACTCTAATTTGTAGCCCGTGGAAACCACTCTCATACCCAGAGATGTCCACAAAGGCTAACATAAAGATGCAAAGTCACCAGCACTCCAAATAAAAGCCTTATGTGATGCTGGCTTCACAAAAAAAAAAAAACACATAAAATGCATTTATTTGGAGTTATTTTGCACCTTTGTATCTTAAGCACCCATCATTAAAAGGCTGAGTATTGCGAGGAGTGCATTTCTTTTTTTAGACTTTACTAGGCTAACAGACATCCCCTACTATGGAAAGTAGGAGAATCCATTTAAGTTTAAGAGGACTTGTATGCAGGTTTGGGGGTTTAAGAGGCCCAGGACTTGTATTAGAACTGGGCTCCAGGGCTTGGGTCTGGCCTAAAAATGTAAAGCTTGGGAGTAATAAAATTAACACTCTTGGTCTCAGGAGGTAGTGATGGTGGATTGGGAGGCTTTATGAGGGTGTCCAATGCAGCTGTGAGAATACACTGTCCCATAAAGAACATGCATATGGTACGCTTTTAGCATAGCTCACCAGACCAACAGGTTTATGGATAGCAGACTTATTCAGTAAACAAGACTGCAGATATCCACTTACTAGTCAACAGTACTCGGTAGCTCACAGCATTAGCTCCAAATGCTTAACAAATAGGGGATCAGAGCAAAAGGGAAACCAGATTTATTTTTTAAGTTGCATTAATTCCCCTAAGTCCGGCAGACTAACATGAGAACCAGAGCAGGTTGCAATCATGGAGGGCCAGTGAAAGAAAACAGTATTTTGAAAAGGATCTGATCTTCAAAATGTCCAATCCAGAGGGAGCAGTGTGTAAAAAAAAACTTAAGTAAATATAAAAGAGAGAGAGAAAAAAAAAAGAGAGAGAGAGAAAAAAAAGGGAAACAAGACTAGCAACAAAATGAAATGTCTCAGTAGAAAGTGCCCATCCTTCTAGGACACTAGCTAAAAAAACAGAGGCATGCTGGGAGTGGGAGGGGTTTTTCCAGGTTGTTTAGCACAGTGTCCAAATTCTCCTGTAGGTGGCAGAACAAACCAAATCTCTGTAAATTCTGTGCTTCTCAATGACCGACAAAGAAATACATTTTCTAGTAAACAGTAGAGGAAATATTAAAATAAAATTACTTCCTGTCTAGATAAGCATCAGATATAACAGGAATGGAACAAAATAAATAATTGTGTAGGAGTACACAGAGTATTTAAAAAATTTAGACATTCTAACTCTTACCTACTTTATCCAAAACAAAATAAAGTGTTGGCTGGAGTTAGATCCCTTTCCCACTGGATGCCTTTTTCTGGCGCTTCAGCGCAAAAAATAGCCACTGTAAAGTGCCTGAAAAAAGCCTTAGCTGCAATCCCAGTGTAAAAGCTATCAGGCTTTCACACTGGGGCATGCCCTGTCAGGGCATCAAAAAAAGTCCTGCCAGCAGCTACTAAAAATAGTGGCGCTTTACAAGGCATGTTGAACTTGCCTGGGTATTCTTTTTTGGACCCCAGTGTGTTTCTGAGAAACAATCAGACACGTGAAAGTGGTCCATCGGAATTAAATCTTGCACAATATAAAGTGGATTAGTGCTTTAACATATTACATCTTAACTAATTCATTTCAGTTTTTATGTTGAATTAAAATCTACTACACATTTCATGAATCCAATCTACATTAAAGAATGGTTTGTTAATGTAAACATATACGGCAAGTTGCAGCATACAATTATTGCTATACTGTTAGTTTGCTTTTTTTATCATGCTTTTTGTAGTACGATTGTTAAGAATCTTTTTCAAGTTTCAAAAAAGTAAAAATAGCAATTTACAGTAGATTTAGATTTCATGCTTTCTCTTATTAAAGTAACAGTAAGAAAACCTAAAGGGTACTTGTCATGGACCTTGGAATGCTAAAGTGTTTCTACTTGAAATATGTTACACAGTGGGGGGTCTTCTGCTCGGTCTTAAGGCTAGCTCCCTCCCCAGACGGCTCCACTGTTCTGTGTCTATCTGTTGTGTACATTAATTGCCCCCTGGGGCTTCTGTCTCAATACACATAGCAGTCTTTCTATTCAAACTACCGGGCTATTGTGTACATTGATTGCCCCTGGGGCTTCTGTTTCAATACACATAGCAGTCATGCTATTCAAGCTATGGGACCAATCCCTGTTGACTATTCCAAGTCCTCATTTGCATGGTTAAGGTGGACCTGAGTGCGAACCACAAATGTACTTTACAATTGACCAATAGGAAAGCGGTTGTTTGGGGGTGGGATGTTTCAAATTCTGTATAAAAGTGTGCTGTGTGGCTTCCAATAAAAGAGTCCTGTTTGAACTTACATACAGCCTGCCTGGTGTTTTGTTCTAATGGATTCCGAATGGCACATAGCTGTAGTTCGGATCCCAGAACATTGGATGACTGAACCATCAGACGTTGCAATCTGCAATCTGATTCAATAGTAGCAGAGCAGTGTTGGGAGAGCGGAAGCGAGCAAGGGTCTCGTCATAGTACTCACATCAAAGTCTGGTACAGTAGGTTCTTTAAAGTCATTCCACAGCCTTCTGGGAATGACGCTTACAGGAATGTCATGTGTAACAATACGACTGTTGAGTGATAAAGAAGGCTACAAAGACAGAAAAAAAAAAATAGCATTAAACAATTTCACAATATTTTTAACATTAGATGACTTCTAAAGCCTAAGCGCATTCTGAACTTTGGTTAATATAAAAAAAAAATTGCAATTATTTACTAGCTGTATATGCGATTTTAGGATTTACCATTGGTTTCTTCTGTGCTCTTTACTTTAAATTTAAACTTAAAAGGCTAATGAACTAAACATTTCCACCTCGTCTTTCCAAATGTGGCCAAACCACATTAATACAGGGCACTTTCACCCCCTTCCTGCCAGGACAATTTTCAGCGCTGTCACATTTCGAATGACAATTGCGTGGTCATGTAACCCTATATCCAAACAAACAGATAGAGCTTTCTTTTGGTGGTATTTATTCACCACTGGATTTTTTATTTTTTGCTGAACAAACTGATAGGCAGCACTGATGGGCACTGACAGGCATTAGTTATGGGGCAGATCTCCCCTGTGAGGAAAGCTGCTTATTGGTTCTCCTCACGTGCTGTCAGTGTGAGGAGAGCAATTCCAATAACCGGCATTTGCTATTTACACTGTAATTGGACACAGCTGATAACATGGTAAAGACACTACGTCATAGGCTCTTTACCGAGATCAGTGATGCAGTGTGTCTCTTTTCTCCCCTGTTCTTCAATTACCTCCATGACTGTACTTCCTGTATAAATACAGACTTCACCAGTTCTAAATAGTCTCTCGATTTTTTCACTCTGGCTTATTTACCTACTTTGTTTTTTTTTTACCTATACAGTAGTTGTATTTTTACATGCTCATATCCTGGATGTACATTGATTGCTTTATTGTCAGAGATTATTGGTAAAGCAAAAAAAAAAAAAAAAAAAGCATATTTTTTTTTTTTTTTTTAAATAGCTGCGTTTTGCTTTTTTTCCCAGTTAGAGGGTTTTTACAGCTGAAAAACCTACTAGTTCTGGTCTTTATTTTCAGCCAGAAAACTCCCCTGCCAAAAAAATCCTACACTATAGTACCAAAACTATTGGTACGCCTGCCTTTACACACACAGGAACTTTATTGGCATCCCAGTCTTCGTCCATAGGGTTTTTATTTAGTTGGCCCACCCTTTGTAGATGCAACTCTTTTAGGAAGGCTGTCCACAATGTTTAGGTGTGTCTATGGGAATGTTTGAACATATTTATTTGTGTTGCAGTCATAAAGGCAATTTAAACTGCCATATCTTATCTAAACAAGAAGGCTTAACCACTTGCTTACTGGGCACTTATACCCCCCTCCTGCCCAGGTGATATTTCAGCTTCTGGCACTGCGTCGCTTTAACTGACAATTGCGCGGTCGTGCGGCGTGGCTCCCAAACAAAATTTACCTCCTTTTTTCCCCACAAGTAGAGCTTTCTTTTGGTGGTATTTGGTCACCTCTGCGGTTTTTATTTTTTGTGCTATAAACAAAAAAGGAGCAACAATTTTGAAAAAAAATACAATATGTTTTACTTGTTGCTATAATAAATATCCCAATTAAAAATTCTCAGTTTAGGACGATACGTATTCTTCTACATATTTTTGGTAAAAAAAAATAATAATCGCAATAAGTGTCTGGTTTGCGCAAAATGTATAATGCCTACAAAATAGGGGATAGAATTATTATTTTTTATTAATTTTTTTACTAGAAATGGCGGCGATCTGCGATTTTTATTGGGACTGCGACATTATGGCGGACACATCGGACACTTTTGACACATTTTTGGCGTCATTCACATTTATACTGCGATCAGTGCTATACAAATGCACTAATTACTGTATAAATGTGATTGACATTGAAAGGGTTAACACTAGGGGGTGATGAAGGGGTTAAATGTATTCCCTGCATAGTGTTCTAACTGTGGGGGAGGGGGGGTGACCGATCTGTGTCCCTATGTACAAGAGACACAGATCGGTCTCCTCCTCTCCAGAGACAGGACGCTGTCTCTGTGTAAAATGGCAATGAGAGATGATCTCATATGTTTACATATGAGATCATCTCTCATTCGCCTACAGATCGCATCGCAAACGGCCACTCTGTATGGCCGTTCGCGGCGATCTGTAATTGGCTGTGTCCAAGGGACACGGCCAACACAGTGTTTCCCCGCAGCGCACTCTGGAGCGCGCGCAGGGAAGCTGCTAGTGACAAGCCGTCAATTGACGGCTTGTTGGTAATTTAGATCTGCGCTAAAGCCGTCATTCAGCTATAGCGCGGATCTCAAGTAGTTAAAGCTGAACTCTAGGTAAGTAGTTGAAATGCACATGTGTAACCTATATTACACAAAGATTTCTAAGTCGGTTGTCACAGGCTCTGCCCAGCCTTCAGATTCTGGCATAGCACAGTCTTGTGTTCCACGCATGTGCAAGCACACGGAAGGTTTTGGACTACCATGGTATTAGTCTTGGCTCATGCATGGAAAACCCTACGTGTGTGCAGGTGGCTGGGGAAACTGGCACATGCGCAGATAAGCTCCAGGTCTCTCTCAGGGTCCAAGCCCTGCAGCACAACTGCGCACATGTAGGGGGCATAGAGAAAACATCTCCGCTAGGTGAGAAATGAGGAAGTGCTGCTTTATTAACCACTTGCTTACTGGGCACGTATACCCCCTTCCTGACCAGGTGAAATTTCAGTTTCCGGCACTGCGTCGCTTTAACTGACAATTGCACGGTCGTGCGACGTGGCTCCCAAACAAAATTTTTGCTTGTTGCTAATATAATAAAATAGCCCAATTAAAAAATAAAATAAAAAATAAAATTCTCAGTTTAGGCCGATACGTATTCTACATATTTTTGGTAAAAATAAAAATCGCAATAAACGACTGGTTTGCGCAAAAGTTATAGCGCTTACAAAATAGGGGACAGATTAATTAATTTTTATTATTATTATTTTTTACTAGTAATGGCGGCGATCTGCGATTTTTATTGGGACTGCGACATTATGGCGGATACATCGGACACTTTTGACACGTTTTTTGGCGCCATTCACATCTATACAGCAATCAGTGCTATAAATATGCACTAATTACGTTATAAATGTGACTGGCATTGAAGGGGTTAACACTAGGGGGTGAGGAAGGGGTTAAATGTGTACCCTGTATTGTGTTCTAACTGTGGGGGGGGGGGGGGGGTGACCGATCTATGTCCATATGTACAAGGGACACAGATCGGTCTCCTCTCTCCCTGACAGGACATGGATCCGTTTACACACACAGATCCACTTCCTTGTCCTGTAACCGGTGATCGCAAGTGCCTGGCGGACAACACATAAATAAATGTCCATTTGTTAAGGACAGTGGGGAGAGGGGGAAGGGTAGCATAACATGACATTAAGCGTGAAGGCCCGCTTTGAAAAAATCCTCTCTTAAATGACTGTGCTGTATCCCTTTATTCCTCCCCATAAAAAATACAACAATCACCACTGTGACTCCACTGCATGAAAAACTATGTGTCCCCCACATCAATGCTTGCCTAAATCTGTCACCTCTTGACCGTTAACTTAAAGCGGTACTCACCCAAAAGGGAAAGTTACGCCTGTCTGCCACCTCCTTCTCCATCACTTTTGGCACTTACATTTTTTCGGGGGAGGAGGGAGTACCTGCTTTTGCAAGTTCAGAACTCCCCCCCCTTACATCGCAGCCTTCTCGGACTCGCCACAGAACCCAGAAAGCTGCAGAACCATTCACAAAGTGCAGAGCGGCATGTGGGAAGCCAGCTGTGAGGCCGCAAGCAGTAACGGCCAGCTTCCCAAAGTAAACATGCCGGCGCCTGTACCCAAAGACAGCCGAACAGCCGGCTTGGGCGAGGACTGGACAGGCAAGTGTGCTTATTTATTTTACTTTCAGACTGAAGAAAGATTAATAAAGATTTAATGTGCTTGTTTTATATAAAGTCACTGGCGAACCCCTCCATCCACCATCTTAAGAGTTCATTCTCTTCACCTCTCGGCTCACATTTTTGTTGAGGCACCTCATGCAGCAGCTTGGCTGCTACTAGGATTGACATTTGTTGATGTTATTAATGCAGGACTGTTTTCTTGAGGGCTTGCTGGAATTGAGGAAGCAGTACCTATGGGCCTATTGTGAAAAGAACCCTCAGCTTTTGCTTCATTATAATTGTCTGTGCTTCCCCTGCCTCTCCTGCTGTGTATTGATAATTACCCTAGCTCTGATATCAGGAAACAAAGGTCTGAAAGATGGCTGCCTCCAACAAACATGGCATTAAAGTCAGTAAGAAGTCATAACCTATATTCAGTACATTTAAAACAGTAAGTACCTTGAAAGCTAGTTAGTTTGCTTACCAGCTCTACTGCCACGGTTAGACACGGGCAATGCTTATTTGTAAGCTTGATTTTTACAGCCTTGGCATTTTGCGCTGTTTTTAAAGCTCGAGAAACATTTTCAGGTACCAGTTCCAAATAAATCTCATTTTGCTCCTGGGATACTCCTTCCATTTGATATTCGTCAAAGAAATTTGCCTGAAAAAGGAAAATAAATGAACTTTAACCATTGCCTGACAAGCTTCTGCAAACAATGAGTTTATTTTAAAGTTTAATTGATTGTTGACAGTGGAAGTGATACACGTGCCCAAAAAATAATAATCAAAGTGCACAGGGCATGTGTAGTATGTCCTATTCTTTTGCCCCGCTGCCACTTTCCTGCAATTCTCTGCTGTCAAAATGACTGCTGGGAGTTGCCGTGTAAATTCAGCAGATATGTACATAGTTACAAAGCAAAAAATAAATAAAATAAACACACAACGAATAGAAAACATCCATATATGCAATCTTATACCCACAGCTGATCCAGAAGAAGGCAAAAACAAAAAAGGATGATCCAACTGGCTCAATAGGGGAATAAATTACTTCCTGATCCCTCAAGAGACAATCATATTTTCCCTGGATGGATGTACAAGCCCTGGTGTTATTACCTATAAATGCTAGTATCCAGCTATATTTTGTGCATCTAGGGATGCAATTAGCTTTTTTTAAAACAATCTACCGAGCTGGATGAATCAACACCAAGATCACTATATGACCCACTTATGTATTTATACATGGCGATTATCAGTGCTCGACAATATCCGGGCACCAGGTCAAAATTGCGGAAAAAAATTGTGACCTGGCGCCCGTGCCGGCCGGTAATTGGAGCCGCGGCTTTGCGGCCTACAAGGCCGCAAAGACGCGGCCTCAATAACCGGCTGTCGCGGCGGGGGGCGCACGGAGGCACATCTGGCGCCATCTGGTGGTGGCCGTTGCCATTACAAGTAAAACCAGTTCTAATGTGTAATTTCTCACTGTTTTCACTGCCATCTCCTTCCCTCTAATTAAAACCCCCAAACATTATATACATTTTTTATTCTAACACCCTAGAGAATAAAATAGCGATCGTTGCAATACTTTCTGTCTCGCCGTAATTGCGCAGCGGTCTTACAAGCGCACTTTTTTGGGGAAAAAATACACTTTTTTAAATTAAAAAATAAGACAACAGTAAAGTTATCCCAACTTTTTTTTTTATATTGTGAAAGATAATGTTACGCCAAGTAAATTCATACCCAACATGTTACGCTTCAAAATTGCGTCCGCTCGTTGAATGGCGACAAACTTTTACCCTTTAAAATCTCTATAGGCGACAATTAAAAAATTCTACAGGTTGCATGTTTTGAGTTACAGAGGAGGTCTAGAGCTAGAATTGTTGCTCTCGCTCTAACGATCGCAGCGATACCTCATGTGTGGTTTGAATACCGTTTACATATGCAGGCACTACTCACGTATGTGTTCGCTTCTGCGTGCGAGCTTGTCGGGACAGGGCGCGTTTTCTGGCTCCTAACTTTTTTAGCTGGCTCTGGAAATAACACGATTTTTGGATCATAGTAATTAGGGTTTGCCAGGAACCGATACAAGTATCGGTATCGGGACCGATACCGAGTATTTGGGGGAGTACTTGTACTCGCGCAAATGCTCCCGATGCCTAAATAGAATACTTTTTTTGTATTTATCAACATGTTTTGTGAAAATTCTTTGAGTTTTTTTACTACTGCGTGACAAGCAAATAAAACATTTTTATTCATTTTTATTCTTTTATAATGTCTTGAGTTAGAGTTTTTCATAATTCTAAAGAAAATATCCTTAGTCTGTATTGTGGTTTGAAAACTGTCACATGACATTCATTTAAAAAAAGTATCGGTATTTGGTATCGGCGAGTACATGAAAAAAAGTATCGGTACTCGTACTCGGTCCTAAAAAAGTGGTATCGGGACAACCCTAATAGTAATGCCCACAGACTCCTGGGAAACAATGACTCACGTTTCCCAGGAACACAGGCTAGGGAGGAAGTGACGAGGAGCGCGGAGGACCACAAAGTGGCAGATTAGGAGGACTACATAGCAACAGGGCGTTTCTGGTAAAAAAAAATATATATATTATATATATATATATATATATATATATAAAAAAAATCCTCCAAATGTTTATTTATAGGTTTAAAGTAGTCCGATTATGGGGGAAAAAAATAAATAAAAATCAGGGTGGAACTGCGCTTTAAGCTAAACTTTCTTTGGAAATCAATGGAGTCCTTCAGGGGGAATATTTGTTTGTGGATTACCTGGCAAAGCTCACACCACATGCTGACGCCTCCATTAGCAACCTTGTCGGTAAGAATGAAGTAAAGGTTGTCCGGTGTAAGCCGTAAGGTGCAGGACTTGGTCAGCTTTGTGATTGTGTTTACAACCCCTGTACAGGAAAGAGTAAAAGAGAAATGAAAACACTCAGAACACACTGCACTTCTTTCTACACATAATTAGCCATTTCCTTTCATCTCCTTCCTATAGATCCCACGTATAGTAATCAGTATGAGACACATCAAGCACACTGTGAGAACAAGTGAGGGGATCTATGGGGAAGCTGCAGGGCTTCCCCCATAGATCATTAGGAAGAACAAGTCACTCTAGGTCCCAGCATTGGATACAGACGTGTGAAGTGGTTCAGGCAGCTGACATCTACGATCTTGCAGCGGAACCTCATGGCGGCATTAACCCCTTCTTTTTCTTCTACAGGAGTCTGTCCGCCGATACATTTCACTGCAATCCAACACAAAGCTATGCTTTACTTTGTACTGCCGTGAGCGGCAAGTGGAGATGACGTCACTGCCGTGTGACCAAGTTCAGCAGAGACCACGTGCTCTCCTGTTATACTGTGTGAGCAGAAGAGGGGACAGGAATGCTGCGCAGCTCCATATGATAGGGATGCTGGAGATGGGTTATTGGTAAGAGTGGTAGTATGTGTGATACAAAGTGAACGATGAGGTAGAAGTACTGTGCTGTCTGTCAATGTGTATGTGAGTCATACATGGCACCCATAATTCATACCTCCCAACATTTAAAAAAATCCACTGCAGGACATTCTTTAAATTTTTCATTACAGTTGTTGAGGGGGGGTTGTGCCACAGATAGAAGTTGTTGAGCAGGGGTGTCGGTTCTCCTCTCTTCCCTTCAGCTGCCGCAGTCCACACACCACTCCAGTCATGCAGCATGTCTCCCCTCAGACCTTTTCCTCCTCCTTCCGTGCTCCCCCTTCTTTCACTGCTTCCTGTGCGGGAAGATTTAACTGTTCGCGGGACTGCGGGAAGATGCAGTCTGTGCGGGAAAGCCCAGCAGAATCCGTGCGGGTTGGGAGGTATGCAGGGCTTTTTTTCTGGGGGAACTTGGTGGAACTCAGTTCCACCACCTTTGGCTCAGACCCTTTGGTGCCCGCTCACCACAATCACTTGTGAACACAGAAGTCTGGTTTATGTGTTTACAAGTGACTGCTTTGTAACCCCCTGAACTCTGCACACTGTATGTAATGCAATTCTGGTATTTAATGCCCCTTTAAGACCCTTCTACTGTTTGTGAAATCTGAACGGGTCGTGGTTGAGTTCCTGCACCTATTTTTTGAGAAAAAAAGCTCTGGAGGTATGCATAATTCACACATGTCAATTACGCAAGTTTTCTGTGGCCTGTCGTAGAGTTAGTCACAAAATAGGGTTGTCACCTTTTCTTTGAGTCAAACCTGAACATTTCAGTTCCCTTTCACTGTAAGGGGGGACTCTGCAGACTATGATGTAAGGGAGAACTCTAATATAAGGGATGCTCTGGTGTACAGAGAGGACTCTGATGTAAAGGGGAACACTGAGTCCTTTGGTGTAAAGGGGAACTCTGATGTAAGGAGTGCTCTGAGAACCCCGATTTACCTTGGCATACTCACTTAGAGGCAGGAGAGAGAAAGGGGAGGGGGGAGACTTTAGTCAGACAGGGATGGATGGTAAGCTCACTCACGCCTTGTCAGGCAACTGTCATCCAGATGTATCTGAGGCTGCTGGGCTTCAAATTTCCCGACCTCACTTACCTTTTTTGAGGTACAGTTCTGTGCAGGGCCGGACTGGAGATAAAATCGATCCCTGGAAACATTTTCATACCAGCCCCACAGCATTTTTCTTCGTGAAATGGAAAACCATACATTTTAAAGCATATTTGAAGAGTGTATCGTGTGTGTGTGTATATATATATATGACAGATATGAAATCACATAGGGCTATATGCAAATTCCAGTTAAAAGTGGTCAATCACTTATTATCGTATTCACTCCCCCCCTTACATCAGTGACCCCCTCCCCCAGACTGGCCTAGTGGTGCTGCCTCTGACCTCTTAGGTGCACCGTGCAGGGCTCAGTCAGTCATCTCCAGCTCGGTGGCTTTGGTTTTATCCTATAGTCTCCTCTCCACAGTCCACACGTGTCTGACTTCTCCCATGACCCCCATCCTGGCGGTGCTCCCTCTTGACTCCTCTCCAGACTCCCTCAGAGACTGCAGACATGATACAGGAGATGGTCAGACACTGCAGACATGACACAAGAGTTCAATGCAGCCTCACCAGTGCCCATCAAATGCAGCCTCACTGTGCCCCATGTCCCTGTCTGTGGGAAGGTGTGTTGTTGATGCTCGGTACGGTACCTTCCATGCCAGCAGGATATCCATGATGACCAGCAGCAGGCAGGGTCTGTTCTCATTTTGGATAGGGACAGTGCTCCTTCCAGAGGATCTGTTTGCAGTGAGATGGAGTGGTCCCTGGCCACCTGCACCTTCAGCCATTCTCATTTTCTGGCCCCAGTCAGCCTGTCCTGGGGAAGGGGGAGTGGAGAGCACTGGTGGGGTTGGAGAGCACATGGGTGGGGGCAAAGAACAGGGGGGAGTGGAGATCACAGGGGTGGGGAACGGAGAATGCTGGGAGGGAGCCAAAAAGAACAGGGGTGGATAGCACTGGGGGCTGGAAAGCACTGAGTGGGCTAAGAGTGTGGGGGGGGGGGGGGGGGGGGGCAGAAAGAACAGGAGTGGGGAACGCAGGGGATGGAAAGCACTGGGGGGGGGGGGTACAAAGAGCAGAGGGGAATGGAGAGCAATGGGGGAGCTTCAAAGCACCAGTGGGGGCCAGAAAGAACAGGGGTGGAAAGCATTAGGGGGCTGGAGAGCACTATGAAGGGCGGAGAGCACTGGAAAATACAGGGGTGGGGAGCTTGAGAGCACTGGAGTGGGAGCAAAAAAGAACAGGGGCTAGAGAGCAATGGGTGTAGCTTGAGAGCACTGGGGTGGGAGCTGGAGACCGAAAGAACGGGTGGAGAGCACTGGGGAGAGGCAGCACAAGGAGAACTGGGAGGGGCCAGCAAAAGATGTTGGCTAGGAGGAGTATAGTGTCATCTATTAACAATATGATGTTTGATATGAAATTAGATTGTGAGCCTGGCTCTCGTCCTGTATGGGGTGGATTCTTATCCGTCTTATTGGTGCTCATCTCTCTCCCCCTTGTTCAGTCTCCCATCACTACAATGTTTTCACTGGCATGTTCAACTCTCCTTTTTTATCAGTGATAGTATATACGAGTTTCCTCATCTTTGAACTTTTTCCCTTACGCAAAAGTGCCTATGTGGGATTTTTTGCTTTGACCGCCTCTGGCACTCGGCGCGGAGAGAATTAAGGATTTTTTCCTCTATTGGGGGGGGGTCCTGATGGCGCTTTCGTGCCTTTGCACTGTTGGCGCCTCTCTCTCCCCCTTCTCTCCGCGTCGCGGGACTATGACGCGTGGCGTCTCTTCTCTTTCCTTTCCTCCTCCGCCCTTCGTTGGAGACAGTCTCGGTGATGTCTCTGGTCACGCCCATCTCCAGAGCTCACTCGATCTTCCTCCCATGGGCGGCCCAGGTGGGGTGGGTGGGAATTCCGCGCGTCACTGCTCCCGGAGGGCGGCCCCCTTGATGCGGTGACACACCTCCACACACACCCCCTGGCTCTTGTCGACACTCAGCTGTTAGCCATGATTGCTAATGGCCACTCACATAAAGCTGCCTGAGCACTTCAGTATCCTCTAGGCAGCAGGACGAACACACTGTAGGATCAGGTATCCAAAAACTATTCCTTCTTATTTTTTCAATCTATTTACTTCAGTAAGCTCAGTAAGTTTTTGTCACTTATCAGCAATTTGACCAATACATGACAATATTATTATTTTGAATCATAGATCTCTTTCCTTTTCTTGGATGTGGATCTTTCCAAAAGTTACTATCTCCTACACTGCCCTGGGGCGGGAGAAATGTATATCTTTTCTCTCTTCTCCCCTACCTGATCATTATTTCCCATTTTCTTGGGTGAGTATTGACATATCTGGGTCTGCACACAGTGTCAATTTCAGTTTGCTTTGTACAGTGCCCACCCAGGGGGATCTTTTATCTGGCGTTATGGGAATATATTTACACAATGCGTTATTTCATTTTATCCCTTCAATTATAACAATGTAACAATACCCCAATTCCAATAGTAATGTTATAGTGTGCATCGTTTTTCCACATCATAGTGGAAATCATATACTATAGTTACCAAGATTAATTAACACTGTGTGTTTGTGTGGTCTGTCCCGGTCTTCTCTGTGCCGCCCCCTGTTGCCAACAGGGTGGTCTAGCTTTTTAATCCCATAGAGCACTTGTTAACTATATACTCTGCCAATACATTTTTAAAACGGGCATGATAGTATACTATTTTACTTCATCTACCTACAATAAATGTAACATTGTTTTCACATGTATAGCATGGCACTGAACTTCCAACCTCTCTTCCTTTTTGTCCTGTCCCTTCGGGTCGCATATACCCTGTAGACCTTAGGTCGCACCGCATGGAGATTTTTCGTGCATCCATCCTCCCTTTTAATCAACTCAGGATACTTTCTCTCTAAACCGATCGAGCAACATTTTTTGCTACATCTCTTGGAGATAGACCGACCATCTAGTGACCGGTTAGTATTCATTATTATATATATTTTGTTTTTTTTATAATATTTTGAAACCATGGGACTGTAAATATGGTTGACATTATGGGAGGGATATTTGGGACCCTTGCTATTCCCAATCTTGAGTTCTAAGCACCACCCCATACATGATGAGAGTCAAGTATAGGATTTGCCAGTATTTTATATAGTTTGTTCTCTGTAATTAACAATGTAACATTTTAGCTGTGTATGTTTTATTATTTATGAAAAATATTTATTTTATTCTTTCTATTCTTTAGACTGTATTGCGACACTGCGGCATTACCCTAGCCCTGATGAAGAGGCGGCATTTTCTTTAAGCCTCGAAACGTTGGCACCATTGTCTGTATCCATGAGACAATATTGGAAGGGTTCCTTATTGCTTTATATGTTGCTCAAACTAACAAATATTTTTGAGTCTGTCTTGTCCTGAGTAATGTACAGTGCCACATATGGTCACTTGCCCCAGTTTGTAACCCCCTCTTCTATGTTTGGTCAGTTGGATACTTTTTTGCTGTTTACTTGATACGTTGTCTACGTACAACAATATTTAAATAAAATTTGACATACTTTTTGATATACTTTGTCTGGCTGTTATAGTCTTTACACTTATAACCAATCTCCCACGCACAAAATCCCACCGAGGAAACACACCCCCTAGGGGGTATAGCAGTTGTTTTGTATTCAGGGATGTGGTGAGATCTTGGTTTTTATTTTGCTAATATTCGGGGACACCTACACCCTCTTTTAGAAGGAGAAGCAGGGGCAGCATATAGAGGAATTGAGATTTCTATATCCCTCCGTGCAGCCGCTGAATGCTTGATTCTCCTCCACTTCCTCCTGCAAGCATTCAGCGGCTGCATGGAGGAATATAGAAATCGTGATACACAGGAGACAGGGGAGCACTGCAGCTGCAACACAAAGCGGCCCCAGGGCAGATGGCCTTTAATCAAATGAAAGCTGTGATGTTCTCCGGGCGGCTGCTAGGTATGGGGGAAATGGCTGCGGGGACATGGCTGCATATGTGGGGGACATGGCTGCATATGTGGGGGACATGGCTGCATTTGGGGACACATTTAAAAAAAGTATCGGTATTCGGTATCCGTGACTACTTGAAAAAAAGTATTGGTACTTGTACTCGGTCCTGAAAAAGTGGTATCTGGACAACCCTATTAACTATGTAATAAAAAGAAAATATAGAATGTGAATGGGAAAAAAAAGCTAAAGGCAGACATTTATAAGGTCTGCATCCAGTTGATAACAAAAAAATAAATAAAAAATTGCTGTGCGCAGTGTGTGGCCGGGATGGACACGCTGGTAGGCATGTGATTACCTCCTAACGGCTCTCCAGCATTTCTATGAACTGCCTCCGGCTCAGCCTCTGCTCCAGCTAGATCGGGGCGCTCTGGTGCAGGGAGACCACGAGTCCGGATCCCCCATGTTCCCGAAACGGGCCGCTGCCTTCCGCAATAAGCTAGGGGAGGGCAGCAGCAGTGGGGATGACAGGCTGCTGGGGATCCTCAGCTGGATTTCACTCTGTTGGCTGCTCACTCCTCCCCCCGTGTCAGCGGCTGCTGCGCCTCTCTTACTGCTCCATACCCGCAACCACCGCTAATCGCGTAACCAGACTGTGCTCTATGAGGCCACGGGTCGCCTCCACTTTCCCGGCCAAGACCCCGCAACCTGCCCTATAGCAGAGGCACCCTGTCACTCACAAAAACCTAGGAGCCAGGGCGCCTGGTATTTGTCGAGCCCTGGCTTAGATAACTGCAGCCAGCAACCCTGCTGGGAAGCCATAGTCCAGTCTGAATTATGTGCCCCGGTCTCAGACAGTCTCTGAAACCCGGACACATGATTCCAAACCCAAACTGTCCGTGTGAATCCCGAACAGGTGGCAACCCTACAAACACGCAACACATGGCAAATTGTTTTGTTTAGGTGAACGCTGTGGAATTTTGCATTGAGGGGAACTCTAATGTAAGGGGATTCCTACTCACTTAAGCCCCCCTTACCTTAGTGTACTCAATCGGAGAGGGGAGGGGGGAAAATTTCGGTCACAGACAGTGGATGGCGAGCTCACTCACTCGAGGATTGAGGCTCAGTCACTGGCACCTTTCATCCACCATGTATCTTCCAGCCAAACATCCCATTTCTGAGGCACAGCACACCTGGGATTAGAGTGACACAGAGAGGTAGGGGTGGGAGGAGGAGGAGCAGACTATGCGTAGTTGTGTGTGTTTTCTTTCCTTACATGATTCTATGATGGGTCTACCTGCCACAATGCCATTATCCATAAGTTTGCCCTGAAGGATTTTCCCTCACATTTGGATCCACTTGACTTCTGATGATCGCTTGTCTATTGGCTCAAAGGTCTCCCATTGACATCATCGCTTTCCAGGAGTCCGTACACGCTTGATCGACACACCATCGCTGACGCGTGTGTCCACGCCATCCGGTAAGAGTACCCAACTTTTATCTGTGCTGATTGGATGTTGCTGTGGATCATATGAGATTGACCGCCGATGGGGTTTTTACTACCTGTTTAAATCACTGAAGTATCCGATTCCTGTGTTGATGGACTTATTCTACACGTTTTTGCAATTCCGTTTGCCTAAATGTGATTCTGTTCATTTTACATTGGGACTTTTTCATCACCAGAGTTTCCATTTCTTGCTTTTTATTTACATTGCTATTTACAAGATATATTTACATAGTTAGTTAGTCAGGTTGAAAAAAGACACAAGTCCATCCAGTTCAACCATAAAAAAAAATAAAAATAAAACAAAGTAAAACACAGTACATCCTCCCATACACCCAACTCCATACCCACAGTTGATCCAGAGGAAGGCAAAAAACCCCAGCAGAGCGATGATCCAATTTGCTACCGGAGGGGAAAAAATTCCTTCCTGATCCCCCGAAAGGCAATCGGATTTACCCCGGATCAACTTTACCTACAAAACTTAGTACTCAGTTATATTATGTGCATTTAGGAAAGAATCCAGGCCTCTCTTAAAGCAATCTACTGAGCTGGCCAGAACCACCTCTGGAGGGAGTCTGTTCCACATTTTCACAGCTCTTACTGTGAAGAAACCTTTCCGTATTTGGAGGTGAAATCTCTTTTCCTCCAGACGTTAAGAGTGCCCCTTGTCCTCAGTGTTGACCTTAAAGTGAATAACTCAACACCAAGTTCACTATATGGACCTCTTATGTATTTGTACATGTTGATCATATTCCCCCCTTATTCTCCTCTTCTCAAGAGTGAATAAATTCAGTTCCTCTAATCTTTCTCATAGCTGAGCTCCTCCATGCCTCTTATCAGTTTGGTTGCCCTTCTCTGCACTTTCTCCAGTTCTCCGATATCCTTTTTGAGAACTGGTGCCCAAAACTGGACTGCATATTCCAGATGAGGTCTTACTAATGATTTGTACAGGGGCAAAATGATATCTCTATCTCTGGAGTCCATACCTCTCTTAATACAAGAAAGGACTTTGCTCGCTTTGGAAACCGCAGCTTGGCATTGCATGCCATTATTGAGCTTATGATCAACTAAAACACCCAGATCCTTCTCCACTACAGATCCCCCCAGTTGTACTCCCCCTAGCATGTATGATGCATGAATATTCTTAGCCCCCAAGTGCATAACTTTACATTTATCAACATTAAACCTCATCTGCCACTTAGTCGCCCAATTAGACAGAGCATTGAGGTCGGCTTGTAAATTGGAGACATCCTGCAAGGACATTATTCCACTGCATAGCTTGGTGTCATCTGCAAAAACAGAAATGTTACTTTTGATCTCAGACCCAATATCATTTATAAATATATTGAAAAGTAAGGGACCCAACACTGAACCTTGGGGTACACCGCTGATAACCTTGGACCATTCAGAGTAAGAATCATTAACCACAACTCTCTGAATTCTGTCTTTCAGCCAGTTTTCTATCCATTTACAAACTGATATATCTAATCCTGTAGACCTTACCTTACACATGAGCCGTGTGTGGGGAACTGTATCGAACGCTTTTGCAAAATCCAAGTATACCACGTCCACTGCCACGCCTCTGTCCAGGGTTTTACTTACCTCTTCATAAAAGGAAATCAGGTTTGTCTGACAACTTCTGTCCTTCATGAATCCATGCTGTCTGCTGCTTAAATAGTTTGTTTCCAGCAAGAACTCATCCATGTGGTCTTTTATTAAACGTTCCAGTATCTTTCCAACTATAGAAGTTAAACTAACAGGTCTATAGTTATAGGTTAAAGACTTTGTTCCCTTTTTAAATATGGGCACCACATTGGCTTTATGCCAATCCAGTGGTACTATTTCTGTCATTAATGAGTCCCTAAATATTAGATACAGTGGCTTTGAAATTTCAGAGCTCAATTCTTTTAGGATCCGTGGGTGGATGCCATCTGGTCCAGGTGCTTTATCCACCTTTATTCTGTCTAAATATTTCTGGACCATATCACTTTTGAGCCATTGTGGATTTGGGGCTGTGTCACTCCCACCCCCTATATCAGACATGAGCTCCCCCATTCTCCATTGTATACACAGAGCTGAAGAAAGCATTTAATAAATTTGCCTTCTCTATGTCCTCAGTCACCCACTCTAGATTATTTTGTAAAGGGCTACATGCTCAGACTTGACCTTTTTACTATTAATATATTTAAAGAATTTTTTTGGGGTTTGTCCTACTATCTTTTGCAATCTGTCGTTCATTTTGAAATTTTTGCATCCTTGATTTCCTTTTTACATATTCTATTATATTCTTTGTAACATTTAAACGACACTAGTGTTCCTTCATTTTATATTTTTTTAAAGCTATTTTCTTATTGTTTATAGCTTTTTTAACTTTACCGTGAGCCACATAGGTTTTATCTGTAGCCTTTTAAACTTATTGCCCATGGGAATATACTTTGCAGTGAGGTTCCAAAGAGTCTTTTTGAAGAATTCCCATTTCTGTTCTGTGTTCATCGGTGCCAATATTCCCTCCCAGTCCAAGCCCTGGAGAGCAGTCCTCATGCTTTGAAAATTTGCTCTCTTGAAATTAAGTGTTTTTATCTTTCCTGTATGTATTTCTTGCTTATAGTTTACATTAAACAAAATCATGTTATGATCACTGCTACCCAGGTGTTCCTTTATCTGAACATTAGTAATGAGCTCTGCATGGTTTGAGATTACCAGGTCCAACAGAGCATCATTCCTAGTTGGGGCCTCAATAAACTGGACCATAAAATTGTCCTGCAATAGGTTTTTAAATTTTTGTCCTTTAACTGTCCCAGAAATTCCATTATTCCAGTCAATTTCTGGGTAGTTAAAAATCCCCCATTATTAACACCGTCCCTGCCCTTGCAGCCCTTTCCATCTGTGCAAGGAGCTGAGTCTCCACCTCCTCATTAACATTGGGTGGTCTATAACAAACTCCAATGATTAGCTTTGAACTACGCACATCTGTATGCAGTTCCACCCATAATGCTTCAACTTCATCACACTCTCCATCAACCAGGTCCTCTTTCACGCTTGCTTTGAGGTCACTTCTCACATAGAGACAGACCCCTCCACCTTTCCTTTTTACCCTGTCTTTCCGAAAGAGAGCATAGCCAGGAATATTAATAGCCCAGTCATGTGAGGATTGAAGCCAAGTTTCAGCAATACCGATTACATCATAGCTCTCCTCATGCACCAGAGCTTCCAACTCACCTGTTTTGCTTGGAAGGCTTCTGGCATTGGTGAACAAACACTTAAATGTATTGTTACATTTTTCGCTGGCGTTTTATCATATGATTCATATAATTTTTAGTAGTGCAAATGGCACTATAATTTCCAATGGCTGTTTGCAACATGGGAACTTTCTTGTCACCTGCCATAACCCCACCTCCATCTATCCCCATTCCACTCTCCATTAATGTCTGACCCCTAACTGACCTGTGTGCCCGATGTAATTCACGTTCACCCTCCCCCTCAAGTCTAGTTTAAATACTCCTCCAGCATTCCCCTAAACCTCTCCCCCAGCACAGCAGACCCCCTTCCATTCAAGTGCAAACCATCTTTAGCATATAGGTTGCACCCCAATGAAAAGTCATCCCAGTGCTCTAGAAACCCAAATCCCTCCTTCCTACACCAGGTCTTTAGCCATGCATTCAGCTCTCTAATCTCCCCTGCCTTTCCTGTGTTGCGCATGGCACAGGCAATATTTCAGAGAATATCACCTTGGAGGTCCTTCCCTTCATCTTGCAGCCTAGTTCTTTAAATTGATTCTTAAGGAGCCTCCACCTTCCATGTATACTGTCATTGGTTCCAACATGGACCAAGACAGCTGGGTCATGCCCAGCCCCTCCCAGTAATTTATCCACCCGGTCCACCACATGCCGAACCCTGGCACCAGGGAGACAGCAAACCATTCGGTTGAGGCGATCCTGGCGACAAATTATTCTATCAGTCCTTCTGATTATAGAATCCCCTATTACCACCAACTGTCTAGGCCTACCTGCACTCCCCTCACCACTTCTACTAGATGGGTTGCTCTCCCGGCTGTTAGGGGTAGCAGTAACATCTAGGGCTGCCACCTCTGTGTTAGCCACCTCCACATCTTCACCCAACTTGGCAAAAATTTGTTTTGATGCACAAACACAGGATTGGCCTTCCTTGTCTGCAAGCCCCTTCCACTCCTCTAACTACATTAACCCATCTTCCTATCTGATAATCCTGACTTGCCCCTCCACCCTCCACATTAACCCTACTGACCACCTGCTCAGCGAGCAGAGGACCCCTTTCAAGGTTGTCCTTTCTGCCCAGTGTTGCAACTTGTTCCTCCAGATCTCTAATGCGAGCTTCCAGAAGGGCAACCTGCTCACATCTGTCACAGCGGTATCCATCCTGGAGCTGTTGCACCAATTTTGTATACATGTGACACACTGTGCACTGAGCAAAACCTTCAACCCTGCTAGCACACATTTCCCAGTTACAATATAATTACTTGTAGGAAGTTTAAGATGTTACTTACAGTTTAGAAGACTCCTGTCTTAACTTCTGTTTTTTAACTCTTCCCACTTGTGTTTAAAAATCACACTTCTGTTTAGAAAATCACTTAAGCCAGCAACATGAACTGGGAGCCAGCTCCTTATGGGGAGTTTTGACTGAGACTTTTATACTCACTCTTCACCTCTTCACCTGTTTACAATTAAAACTCTCCCATGATTAGCAGAGAAAAAAAAAAACCTGATCACAATTAAACACTTTCCTTAGCAGAGAGAAATAAAAACCTGTTTAAAAAGTGTCAGAGAAAAAAATGACACTTGCAAGCAGAAACAGTTAAAAGCAAACTCCTGTTTTTTAACTCTTCCCACTTGTGTTTAAAAATCACACTTCTGTTTAGAAAATCACTTAAGCCAGCAACATGAACTGGGAGCCATATTAGCATTTGATTTTTTTTTATCTTTGGACGTATCTTTCCGGGATATTTATTTGTGATACGTATCCATTTTCACTTGAGTGTGCAGTACCCTGGTGGTACCATTTGGTATTTCACTTATTTTTAATTTTTATTTTTTAGCTTTTAAAAAAAAAAAAAAAAAAATTGTGCACATTATTTGATATTTACACGTATTGGTCTAGTGCATTTTTATATATTCTTATATTTGCTCCTTAATTGGGGCACCTGATTTGAATATCTTGACCTGCCATGTAGCTCGTTGGCAAGCACACCAGAAAGACCCACACCAAAGACCAAATCGTACCTCCCCTTGCCCTTCTGGGACCTCCAACCCCACTAGACCCCCAGTCCTCTCTGAAGCCTGCAGTGAAGGTGTAGAAATAGGTGTGTCACAACCTAGTAGTAGTATTACATGCGGGCAATCTGCTGATAGTACCAGACAAATTTCCCTGCCCCAGCTACTGCAGCGCCAAAAGAAGTACTCTCCCAGCCATCCACATGCCCAGCGGTTGAATGCTAGCTTAGCAAAATTGCACTTCATCTGCTACCTTTTCAGTTGGTAGATTCTGCCCCCTTCCGTGAGTTTGTGGAATGTGCAGTACCTCAGTGGCAAGTACCCAAACGCCACTTTTTCTCACGGAAGGCGATTCCGTCTCTCTACCGGCATGTGGAAGGCTATGTCCATGCTTCGCTGGACAGGGCGGTCAGTGGTAAGGTGCATCTTACCGCTGACTCATGGTCCAACAGGCATGGACAGGGACGTTACCTGTCTTTTATGGTGCATTGGGTTACTCTGCTGGCAGCTGGGAAGGACGCAGGGCAAGGTACAGTAGTTTTGGAGGTTGTTTCGCCACCACGGCTCCAAAGCACTACTACTGGTTGTGACACACCTCTCTCCTCCACCCCCTCTTCTTCTTCCTCTGTGGCCTCTTCCTGTGGTGATGTTTTCTCTGAACCAGCCGTGCTCCGTAGGCGTAAGAGGGGCTACGCAGGAATGCAGGCCAAGAGATGCCATGTGGTGCTAGACCTGCTGTGCTTGGGAGACAGGAGCCACACTGGGGAAGAGGTTTTGTCAGCTCTGCAGGGGCAGGTTCAGAGGTGGTTGACGCCACGCCAGCTGAAGCCTGGAATGGTGGTCAGTGATAATGGCACCAACCTCCTCTCTGCCCTGCGACAGGGAAAACTCACCCATGTGCCCTGTTTTGCGGCATGTCCTGAATTTGTTGGTGCAGCGGTTCTTGGGCAGGTACCCGGGCTTACAGGATGTTCTGAAGCAGGCCAGGAAAGTCTGTGTGCATTTCCGGAGGTCATATAATGCCACTGCTCAGCTGACAGACCTCCAAAGGGAATACAACCTGCCCAAGAACTGCCTAATCTGTGACATGCCCACCAGATGGAACTCTACGTTGGCCATGCTGCAGCAGCTGCACACGCAGCAGCGGGCCATTAATGAGTACCTGTGCCAATATGGTAGCAGAACTGGGTCAGGGGAGCTTGGTTTTTTCCCCACGCCAGTGGGCATTGATCAGGAATGCATGCATTGTTCTGTCACCATTTGAGGATGCCACGAGGATGGTGAGCAGTGACAGTGCATGCATCACTGAGACTGTCCCTCTTATTCACATGTTGGAGCACACGCTACGTGGAATAATAGACAGGGCCCTTGAGGCAGAACAGAGGGAGGAAGAGGAGGACTTCCTTACCTCTCAAGGCCCCCTTTACCCAAACAGTGGTCCTGCTTGCCCACCTAGCACACAGGAAGAGGAGGAGGATGATGATTGTATCAGTAGCCTGGAGGTGGAGCCTAGCACTTAGCATCAGCAGCAGCAGTGTTCAAGGGATCATTTACAGTCCCAAGGAACATGTGGACTTTTTCGTGGCTGAGATGAGGTGCCTGTGGATCCTGTCGTCCTCAGTGACCCAGAGGACTGTGCCCCGAATGCCTCTGCAAACCTATGCTGCATGGCCTCCCTGATCCTGCGTAAGGATCTTTGTGTACGTGCTATCAAGGAGAGGGATCATTACTGGCTGGCAACTCCTCCTTGATCCACCGCACAAGAGTAAGGTTGCGGACCTTATGTTGCCATCGCAGAAGGAGCACAAGATGAAACTTCTGCGGGAGGCCTTGCAGAAGGGTCTGTGCAATGCGTTCCCAGAACCGGGGGGGGATTACCAATACCTGGCCCTGGACAACGTCTTGCTGAGGCTTCGGTGAGTCACAGAAGGAGCGGTGGAGAAGGTGGCCATCTGACCGATGCATTCAGTTTTTTAGTCCGCAGCCCCAAGGTCTGACCAGTTCCAGCAACCATCGCCAGCGTCTGGTTTACATGGTTCGGGAATACCTAGGGGCAAATCCGACTTGGACCCCTTCCCCACCGAAAATCCTCTGGCTTACTGGGTCTTGAGGATGGATCACTGGCCAGAGCTTGCACAGTACGTAATTGAGCTACTGGCTTGCCCTGCATCCAGTGTTCTTTCAGAACGCACTTTCAGTGCTGCTGGAGGCTTTGTGACCGATCACAGGGTGCGCCTCTCCACCGACTCTGTTGATCGACTGACATTCCATCAAAATGAATCAGACTTGGATCAACACCAGCTACCAAGCACCTGATGCTGATGTTACTGAATAATAATTTTTTGTTGTAATGTCAATCCCTTTGAGACTGCGTATGCTGATGCTGAGTGACTGCCCTGTTATGCTGCTGATGGAATATCCTTCTCCTCCTCACTTTTCTTGCTGATAGCTAGTAAGAAATGTTGTGTTTCTGGGCTCCGCCACCAGTGCCTAAGGCAAAATTTTTGTGCCCCTGTTTAACAGGGGCGCCTAATAAAAAATTTTGATGCAATACTTTGCACGTGGCTCTTTGTTGTCCTCCAATTAGAGTTATTGTGAGGGGTTGCAGTGTTGTGTTGTGCCTGAGGCACAATTTTTCAGCCCCTGTTTAACAGGGGCGCCTAATAACAATTTTTGATGCAGTACTTTGCACGTGGCTCTTTGTTGCGCTCCAATTACAGTATCTTTGAGGGGTGCCCTATTTTCTACAATTTTTCTTTCACAAAAAAATATTTGATAGAGCAAAGATCTGGTATTGTAATAGCCCCCCACCACCCCTAAAATAATCGACATATTGTTGCCACACAGCACGGGCGCAAGCAGTATTAAATTTTTGTTTCTGAGAGTAATCTCATGTTGTGCAGGGACATTTCTAAACACGTGCCACTACTATAGACACCCAGCAGGTACGATATTTAAAGGAATTTTTGATTTTTTTTTTCACTTTAAGCATCATTAAAATGGCTTCTCTGGAAAAAACGTCCGTTTTTTTTTAAACTTTTTTTTCCATTGATACATGTTCCCTGGGGCAAGACCCGGGTTCTGAAAGATGTTTTCCAACATTAAATTGAATATTGGTTTTTAAAATGATCGTTTTTGAATTCGAACGTTCGAGTCCCATAGACTTCAATGGGGTTCTAAATGTTTGCGCGAACCCGCGGTCTGTTCAAACTATCTGGTGCGAACCGAACGCGGATATGTTCGGCTCATCCCTACTCAACAACTTCTGGGCACAAGGCAAGTGGACACCAGAACAAAGAAAGTCCTCTTCCAATTGGAAGGAGCTCTACTAGCTTTTCAGGACAAGCTACAAGGTCACCACCTTCAAGTCCGATCAGACAACATGACGGCAGTAGCTTATGTAAACAAGCAGGGAGGTATATAAACAAAAAATGAATGTGACCAAGAGCATGAGGTTGCTTATAATATTTAAAGCAACAGTAGGGGGGCTAATTATATATAGCAATGAAGTGAGTAGCCACTCCTCCAATATGAGGTTATTGCCGCAGCCAAAACATATAAGCATAAACAAAAGAACTGTCAAACAGGAGGTCTCCAAGAATTGGGGAGATCACCGTTGACAAAAGTGGCTACATAGGCAATAATGGGCTATACTCAAATAAGTATATATAAACAAGTTTATTTAGAAAAAATATATTATCTAAAAGCACCCCCCTACCCCAAATATAAAGAGGCTATAACAATCAAAGCCAAACAGGTCTCTAGATAAACAAAGAGTGGCATATCAATGAACAACTAGTCCACTATATAAGTGTTGGATACCAACACACAGAGACAAATACAAACATATAACAACAATTAAAACGGGTGTCCGGACTGTGGTGACCGCACTGATTAAGGTTCCCAGCGGTAATACACCGCATACAAAATATATAATGAAAAACTAATAAATTTAATGGCATATATAAAGGAAAACCCCAATGAGTGCGTCCCCGCGGGGGATAGAAATAGCGGTGGCTAATATAAGGGAATCAAGGCTGATGAAAAATTACTATATGTACTGCCATAATCAAATTGTTGCAGGTAGTTTTTCAATAATATCACACAGGAGGATAGGATTAATATCCGGTTGAATCTGGTCCTGGATGGCCAAGTCCCATATATTTGAGATGTAAACTAGAACCATCAATAATGAGTCAATTATTTTGTACCATAGAAATCTATGTGGTTCATGATATTAAACAACTTGCATGCGTTTAAGTAGAGAATGAGATGCACCTGTTATTCCCCTTAAGTGAGCGTATATCCAATGTTGGTGGGGGTTCAAGTTGAACACCCCTACAGCTAATAGGTGAATGTCACCTTACCGTGTCCTCAGCAACATAGGTTAAATCATGTTTCCGTTGCTTGCCTGGGTTGCTTCTATGGCGATCACTGTATATCGTGAATGAATGACCAGAGCAGGGGAGAATCCACAGCTGTAACCATCGGAAATGTCAGTTATCTTTCTGAGCCGCGCCGCACATCCACAGTGAAAGAAGTAGTAGGATTTGTTTGTTTGGGCGTGCAGCGATCGGCGTCTATACGCTCGCTCACTTTAGATGTTGTTAGTCCGGGGGATCACCGCCGTCCGGAGCCCTAATGACAGTAGCAAAGCAGATGTTCCAATGGGCAGAAATTTATCTAAAATCTATCTCCGCGATTCATTTGAAGGGCGAGCAGAGCAACACTGAAGATTTCTTGAGTCGACAACTTGTTTTGAATCAAGAGTGGTCTCTACACAGGGAATAACTACAAGCAACAGAAGGGGTAAAGTACAGACAACCATGTTTTGACTATCAAAGCGCATATATTATCATGAACTTATCCTGGGAATATTCATTATCAGAAATTACCATCAATCACTTGCTGCATAATAACTAAATGGGCTTTGAGTGCACCAGCATACGTCTTGGGACTGTTTGAGAATCGTCTCTACTAGTAGTGCCTAACTGCTTATATATTGATCTAATTACAGATTGCAATTACATGATTCAATTATAGTTTATAGCATTTATACTAGTATATATACAAATGATAGACTTTTCCCTAACAGTACTTATATTGCCTCAGTAGCTACTAACGACAGCACCTCCCCCACTTCCCTTCATTTCACACACGGGATTCAGCCACCAAGTGAATGCACCAATTTGGTTGAATTGACTGGGCTATCAGCTGCAACATTGTTTTCACTGATATTTATTACTATTATTATCATCATTTAAATTTCCGCCCAAATTTTATTATATACAACCTGGCATATATGCCTAATAAAGCTGCAGTTCACGGATAACTGAATCCCCCACGTCTGGACCAGTGTCGTCAGTTTATGTTGTCTAGTTGTCCAAGTGTGAGTTTTGTCTGTCTTTATGTATATGATAATTATATTTAATTGTCATAATTTTTGAATTATATTCTCTTAACAAAAATTCCCTTTTTGATACTATAATAAATTAATTTTTGTATCTTATTTGGGTAATCTTGATCGTCATTTGTTGCCAATAGTAACCCACTTTTTTCCTGATCTGATCTCAAATCATTTCCTACCCCTTATTTCTTTCCTCTTTTCTTTTTATTTTTTTACTCTACACAGGGAAGCCTTCAATCTCATAATGAACCATTGGGGGTACCCAGAGATAGACTTGTTTGCGATAAGAGAGAATACCAAAGTTCCCAATTTTTGCTCTCTATCGTGCTTTGATCAACACTAGATCGGCAGTAAAACACTGCCTAGAAATCCATGATTTCATCCTACAATACGATTTAGACTGTCTCTTTATTACAGAAAGCTGGCTCACAGCGGACTGAAACACCATTCTAGAAGAATTGGTGCCAGAACACTACCGTATTATAACGGAAAACAGAATAGGGCAAAGAGGCGGAGGCCTGGCGGTGATCCACAAGACTCACCTTGCGATCACCAAACCAGTCCTTCAAAACCCTCTTCCATTCATGGAAACCCTTACTCTGCAACTGCAAGTAAACTCCCAGGAGACCGTCCGGATTCTACTCTGTTATAGACCACCTGGCCCAAAATCGCAGCTGCTACCATCATTGACGGAGTTTATCTCCACTTATACCCTTAACAGCAAACACCTTTTGCTGCTCGGGGACTTCAATCTCTGGGCCAACTCCTCACAAGACCCCGTTGCCGACGCCTGTATTGACCACATGGAAGGATTGGGGCTACAACAACTAGTATGTGGGCCCACACATGCTTCAGGTCACACACTCGATCTTATTTTCAGACAAAATCTGGAAATAAAAATTCTGGAAAATTAACTTGCCATGGACAGATCACCATGCAATTAAATTCATTATTTCCAATATCCCCCCCTTAACAAAAACCTCAAAACCAGTGACAACACACTGGACTAGATGTCAGAAGAAGCTCCATTCGGATCTCTTCAAAACAACGTTAAGGAAAAAAATACAAACAATTCAGCCGCATCAAACGGCCGTAGAAACACTGGATGCCATAAACACAGCCCTATTACAGTCAGCTGACTTGGCAGCGCCGAAACGTAAAACCTGCATCCGGAAAAACAACTCCAGCTGGTTCAACAACCAACTGGCGTTACTAAAGCAAGAGCGCAGAAGGGCGGAAGCCGCCTGGAAAAGAAGCTCTTCAGAGTTAAACCTCTCCATCTACAAGACAATAACAAGAAAATACCATAAAGAAATCTTCCAAGCCAAGAAAAAATTATTTTTCCGAGGCTATCAACAGCGCCCTAAACCGCCCCCGCGAACTCTTCAAGATGGTCACTCAGACCATTAATCCAGGATGTCTTGAAGCCCCCAATTCGGATACCCAAGAATTTTGCAATGAATTATCGGATTACTTCATTAATAAAATCGAGGGAACCCGTGAAAGCATTCAGCAAAACAATTCCTGCCTCAGCCCCCCCCCCCCCCAATTTTTCACACAATACCCACAGTAATTCACCACAATCAGGTAAGTTCACCCTGGAGTCCATAACCATCGACGCCACAAAAAATATCATTGGTACTTTGTGTAATGGCACAGCGCCAAATGATATCATCCCCACTAAACTGCTGAAGGAATGCGCCGACATCCTGGCACCTCCTGTCACGCAGCTTATTAACCAATCTTTCAGGGAAAGCATAGTGCCCTCACAGTTGAAACAGGGCATAATCCAACCCATCCTGAAGAAACCCACCCTAGACCCCAAGGACCCAGTCCACCGCCATCCCATAACAGGCCAAAAAGTACTCTCAAAGGTAATGGAGAAAGTAGTGGTACAACAGCTGCAACAGCATCTAGATACCCACAACCTACTTGATCCATTTCAATCGGGTTTCCATCCCGGACACGGGATGGAAACCGCATTGCTCAAAATATGGGATGACGCTTTCGAGGCCGCAGACGAAAGAGAATCTTGTCTTCTGGTTCTGTTGGACCTAAGCGCAGCTTTTGACACTGTAGACCACAAATTATTATTGGCACGGCTAGCTGAAGTAGCCAGACTCGCAGAAGGCGATTTATCCTGGTTCTCCTCTTTTTTTGGAAAACCGATCGCAAACAGTGAAGTTAGGACCTTTCACTTCTGAGAAATGCACAGTATCATGCGGAGTCCCTCAAGGATCGCCGCTGTCACCGGTGCTGTTTAACATCTATCTTCGTCCTCTTTTTGAGATTATCAGCAGCCAAAAACTGCTTTACCACTCATATGCAGACGACACGCAACTGTATTTCCGCATTGGCAACAAAAAGGATCACCACCTCAATCTAGAGACATGCCTCTTTTTGATAGAGGACTGGATGACAAAGAGTTATCTTAAACTCAACGGAGCGAAAACAGAACTTCTCCTGTTTCACGCCAAGCGGAGGAATCAACCTGCAACATCCTGGACCCCCCCCCCCATTCTGAGCAAAATCATCTCCCCTAGCGCCAAAGTCAAAGTCTAGGGGTCACATTTGACTCCTATATGACAATGGACGCACAAATAGGGTCAGTAGTCAGCGGATCTCACCATCTGCTGCGCCTACTACGCAGACTTACTCCTTTCATCCCGAAAGAAGACATAGCGGTCGTGGTGGGAGCAATTGTTAACTCCAGACTGGACTATGCAAATGCCCTTTACCTCGGACTCCCCAAGTACCAAATCGCTCGTCTGCAGGTCGTGCAAAACACGGCCGCCAGACTTGTGACGGGGAAAAAACCCTGGGAATCAATCTCCCCTTCACTGAGAGCCCTTCACTGGCTGCCAGTAAAAGACATAATCACTTTTAAAGCACTCTGTCTAACGCATAGATGTATCCATGGGAATGCTCCCCATTATCTAAAGCTCATAATCCCAATCGCGTTCTGCGATCCACCAATCAAAATCTGCTCCAGATTCCGAAAGCCAACTACAAGTCCAAAGGAGAAAGAAGATTCGCGATCCAAGGTCCCAGACTATGGAACGCTTTACCAACCAGCATTCGGTTGGAGGAGAATCACTTAGCGTTCAGGAGAAAGATCAAGACTCATCTCTTTTGATATCAAAGGAGACAGGAACAACAAGCGCCCAGAGGCGATTTAGTTCGCATGTGCCGCGCTATATAAGTTTTCATTCATTCATACCCAGGAGATCAGCCTTGGGAGGTGGATGCATTACAAATACCCTGGACTTTCAGCCTAGCCTATGCATTTCCACCACTTCATCTCATTCCAAGGGTCTTGTCCAAGTTTCTGGTAGAAAAAACATGTCCAATACTGGTGGCACCTTTTGGTCCAAGACACATTGGTTCACAACGTTACTAAAATGAACAGATCAACCACCTTTGAGGCTCCCATGCAGGCAGGACCTCCTGTCACAGGGACCCCTCTTGCACCCTCAAGTACCCATGCTAAAGCTTTCAGCATGGTTACTGAAGAAGAAATTCTGAGAGAAAAAGGACTATCAGAAAGAGTGATCAGACCTTGCTCCAGTGTCGAAAACCAGTGACTCGGGCCATCTACAATAAAATCTGGAAAAAATGTAACTCCTGGTTGGCGAATCAGGGTTATCATAACAAAAGTTTAACAAACATTTTACAGTTTCTCCAAGAATGAGTGGACAAGGGGTTGACCACAAGTACTATCAAGTATCAAAGTTTTTTTTTTAAATGTTATCTTCTGTGTGTAGGCATGTCTTACCTGGTTTCCGCCACCAGAGGGAGTAAGTTACATACCTGGTGTACTCGAACATGCCATCCAGGGACACGCTCAGTGAAGTCGGTCTGTTTAAAACACCACTCGCCTCCTCCTCTGCAGGCTCTGCCACATACACGTAAGAGGGGTCTCGAGAAGCCCCCAGTAGTCTGTTGTCTCCCCCTTCACCCCTGGCTGCCGCCAAGGCGCACGCCACGTGCCAGGAGCGCGCTCTGAATCTACCAGATGACAGGGAAAAGAGGGGGAGTGGTTGCTAGTGCCTGGCGCATGCACGGCTCTTCATGTGCAGACGCCAAGAGGCTTGTATTTCAAAGCCCAGCACACCAGAGACTTCTGTAAGCAGTGTGGAACAGAGCTGTGGGCTGTAAGCTTCCCAGGGGATCAGACCATTCAAACCTAAGACAACTACTCTGCATCAGGTTGTGCAGTGAGCTGATGTATGTATATTGTAAGACTTTTAGCACAGCAATGATTGCACTTATACTAGTACCTCTGCTTTTCAGCTTAAGGACTAGTGTTGAGCGGAATACGCCATATTCGATTTCGCGATATTGCGCGAATTTATAGAAGAATATTCGCGAATATTCGTGATATTTTATACAAAAAATTTTTGGCGAAATTTCGCTAATGCGAAAATGATTGCGAAATTCTCATAAACTGAGATCATTTCCTGTATTACTAAACTAATATGCACTAAACACTAACTCTACACTAACTCTACTTAAAAGAAAGGAGAATAAGGGGGCAAAAAAAGGGCGGAGAAGATAATCGCGCAATATTCCTATTGCGCGATTATCTTCTCCGCCCTTCTTTTGCATCAGAGCCAATCAGAATAACTCGAATATTCGGCAAAAGGAATATTGCGCGATTATCTTCTCCGCCCTTTTGCATCAGAGCCAATCAGAATAACTCGAATATTCGGCAAAAGGAATATCGCGCAATATTCCTTTTGCCGAATATTCAAGTTATTCTGATTGGCTCTGATGCAAAAGAAGGGCGGAGAAGATAATCACGCAATATTCCTTTTGCCGAATATTCGAGTTATTCTGATTGACTCTGATGCAAAAGAAGGGCGCATCAGAGCCAATCAGAATAACTTGAATATTCGGCAAAAGGAATATCGCGCAATATTCCTTTTGCCGAATATTCAAGTTATTCTGATTGGCTCTGATGCAAAAGAAGGGCGGAGAAGATAATCACGCAATATTCCTTTTGCCGAATATTCGAGTTATTCTGATTGACTCTGATGCAAAAGAAGGGCGCATCAGAGCCAATGAGAATAACTCGAATATTCGGCAAAAGGAATATTGCGCGATTATCTTCTCTGCCCTTCTTTTGCATCAGAGCCAATCAGAATAACTCGAATATTCGGCAAAAGGAATATCGCACAATATTCCTTTTGCCGAATATTCGAGTTATTCTGATTGGCTCTGATGCAAAAGAAGGGCCGAGTAGCTGATGCGATTATTTTATGTTGCCGAAAATTCGCAATGTGAATTTTCGGCAACATAAAAGAATCGCATCAGCTACTCGGCCCAGGGTCTCTCTCTAATCATACCAGCAATGCTTTTAGACGTCGATGGAGATCACTAGGATGTGATCTGTTTTACAAATAAATTTGAAAAAATACGAATATTCGCAATAGCGAATATTCGCTGCAATATTCGAGTTCTTCGCGAATACTCGAATATGCAATATTCGTAGCGAATATTCGCAATGCGAATATTCGTGAGCAACACTATTAAGGACTATGTCTCCCATAGGGCAAGTAAAAAAGATCCCCGCTTAGTGCTAAGGGTCCTGTACATGCCTGCAGATCATCACCCCCCCCCCCCGACAGACTTGAACATGTACCCCTGTCAGGCTTTGCAGCTTCTCCTAATGTTGCAGCTTCTGTATGTGTCACTGAGGATACTCTACAAGTTGCTTTGCATGACTTAGAAGGAAGAATTGCTACATTAATGGCAACCTCCTTTAAAAGATAGCAGAAAGCGGAGTAGGTCCCCGTCATCTGCTCTGGCTCTCTCATCAGATGAGCATTCTGAGGGTGAAAAAATCCCTATCTGGAGATGAGGATCAGGTGCAGTCTGAGGACTTGGAGGATGAGACGATTCCTTCTTTCTCTCAGGCGCTTAAAATGCAGGTGCAATATTGTGCAGAGGTGGTGCGTACCACATACACATTGCCCCCTACTGTGGCTGCCATGTCCTCCTATGTTTCTATGTTTCCCCCTCAGGGTCTCGGAAATCCCCACAGGCTGCATGTACCTTTCCAATTCATCCCTTTTTGGAGAAATTGATGTATGATGACTAGGTTCACCCAGATGAACCATTTTCTCCTCCTAAAAAGTTTTCCCTCCTTTACCCTATGGAGGAAGGTTTTACCAAGAAATGGGAGTGCCGGCTATAGACGCCGCAACAAAAACCTGACCTTTCCTGTAGACAATGCTCAGGGCTTCAAAGATCCAACTGATAAAAAAATGGAATCTTTTCTTAAAGCCTCCTCCTCTATGGCTGGTGCTGTGGTGCAGCCAGCAGTTGCAGCAATTGGCATGTGCCAGTTCCTCAAGTAACAAATGAAACAGGTGGTTAACCTCCTCCCTGCAGAGTAAATTGAGGTTTGAGGACCTTCCTAAGGCCCTATGTTTTGTGGTTGATGCAATTATAGACTCTGTTCAAAAAGCATCCCGCCTGAATTTCCTGCTGGTTCACATGCGCAAGTCACTTTGGCTAAAGCATTGGGAAGCTGAAGTTTCTTGCAAAAGATACTTGGAGGCGTTCCCATTTTATGGGGAATGCCTATTTGGGGATGATTTGGACAAATCTATCCAAAAGATAACCGGAGGCAAATCTACACTATTACTGGTTAAGAAGAGTAAACGCCACTCATTTAAGCGTTCTCTTTCCCCAGCCCCTGGAATTTCATCTTCCAGGCAGTGGCGATGCCCTCTCCAGTCTAATACTAGGGGAAAAGCCCAAAGCCAAACCCAAAGAAAAGAGCCTGGGGTTCTAGGTATGCAAAACAAAACCCCAAACCTTCCCTATGAAGGGGCGCCCCCACTCAGCCGAGTGAGGGGAAACCTGCTGCAATTTGCAAGCGCCTGTCGGGAAGAGGTTCAGGACAAGTGGATCATCTCCACAGTTTCTCTTGGCCAAAAACTGGAATTCCGAGAACTTTTGCCACCCCATTTTCTGAGATCAAGGATTTCTAAGAATCCAGAAAAAAGGAGGCCTGGAACGCCTGTTGGCCCGAGTGGTAATTATGGAAGTAGCCCCAGAAGATCAGGGCTCAAGTTTTTTTACTCAAACCTTGTCACGGTTCCAAAATCAAACAGGGATATCAGACCTATCTTGGATCTGAAGGACTTGAATCGGTTTCTGAACATTTGCTCCTTCCACATGGAGTCTGTCCGTTCAGTAGTCTCCAGCCCTCAGGGAGGAGAATTCCTGGCGTCCATAGACATCAGAGATGCATATCTTCATGTGCCAGTATTTCCCGCTCGCCAAAAATTCCTAAGGTTTGCGGTGAATCAGCGCCATTTCTCTTGTGGTCATGGACGGACACCGCAGATTAACTTGACAATATGGTATTTCCCTTCTATCAGGAGAGGACTAGTCAGGAGGCGCCCAGGAGGCGGTCCCTCTAGATACAACCCCTCTCCCTGCACACAGCAGCCTCCGTTTTTTCTGCCTAGCATAGGAGTTGGACCTGGCTCCCTATGGGCCCTTGGTCTTGGAGTTTTTTTGTTTGTTTTTTATGCTTTTCGTACGCTTTTCTCCAGGGGCAGCCGTGTGGTCCACACGCCTTGTGCTATTTTACACAACGTCGGCCACTTTCCAGGAGTCCCCACTCCTTCTCTACAGGGAGGCCGCTCGGCGGTTATTTTCTGGTGGTTACTTTGTCCTCTTGTGGTGGTGTCGGCTTCTCTGAGCAGCGCAAACTACTGGCTTTTCCTCTATCACAGGACTCGTGCAGCGGCATACAGGGGGCTTCCTTCTGTCAGGACAGGGCAGACAGCGCTGTGCAGTCGTTTTTCCTCCTGGCGTGGTGAGTCCTCTGGGTCCCCCCTTTTCCTCGGTGTGCGGAGCAGCTGGGAGGGTAGGCTGTGTGCCTGGTGTTGCGTCCCTAAGGGTTCAGACGTGTGGGTCACTATGGCATCCGAGCCTGATGCTTTTTTCCCCCTGACATTCCGGTTATAGCAACTGGTGCTCCTGCACCAGCGGTGTCTGCAGTCCTAGAGGCCTTTTTTGCCAGGGTGACTGCGGTGTGCGGGGGGGAAAAAAGGGGGTAAAAAGCGCCCCCTCCCCCCGCCATCTTCCGGAGAGGTATCTGACTCGGATTCAGACCCTGCTATGGCTCCTGGCCCAGGTTCTGAGGTTTCAGAGGATATGGACCACGATCCTTCAGACAGTGAGGATGACTCTGTATCCGGGTCAGCACGCGATAGGGCACTGGTTGGAGCACTTATCACCACAGTGCGAGATACTCTAAAATCGGAGGATAAGTTGGGCTCATCTACAGAGGTGACGGTCCCTTTTGGGTTCTGCAAGCCTGCCCAAACTGAAAAGGTGTTTCCTTGTGTGCCTTACTTGGATAAGCTTTTGTACAAGGCATGGGAACGCCCGTAGAGGACCTTTTCGGTCCCTAAGTGTTTTGTGGTACGTTATCTGGTGTTCAGATTAAACAAAGCTCCCACGCTTCTGGTGGAAGGAGTGCCTGCATTCAAAGACCTGGTGGACAGGAGAGCTGAGGCAGTGGCCCACTCCCTGTTCATGGTAGTGGGGTCAGCCGTGCGTCCGCCTGTCGCGGGAGCTTTGGTGGCTCAGACGCTTACGGAGTGGGCTAAGATTCTGCACCACGAGTTAAAAGACCACCAGGCTTCCCCAACCTGTGTGTAACTGGCCGACTGATTGGTACAGGGCCTCAAGTTTGTGTGCGAGTCAGCTTTGGAATACGATTCTGTTGCCGTCCAGAGCCTCGGTCTCTGCGGTGGTACTGCGTCACCTAATTTGGCTAAAATGTTGGTCCGCGGACCAGGCTTCCAAGAAAGCCTTGCTTGATTTACCTTTTAAGGGGGAGAGGCTTTTTGGGGCCTCCCTAGACGACATCATAAAGAATGCCACGGGCATAAAGAATGCCAATGGGCCCTCCTTCTCCACTCATAAACATCTTTTTTCGTCCGCCAGGAGCTGCAGGTAAGAGCTCCCAGACCGAAGAGGCTCCTACTGAGGGACAAAAGCGTCCCTGGTTTCGCAAGCCCAACAAGCCGCTCGGTGGTCTTCCCTACTTTCCAACCGGTGGGTTTTCTCAAGGTACAAGATAGTTTCTCTTTTGTGCTCCAAACTGATTTTTTCCCTCGAACCTTCAGCTTCCTCAGACTCGTCGGATGGCCCTGTTTGGGGCTGTGCAGGATCTGCTGGCACGGGGATTGATCGAGCCCGTACCCTCACTGGAAAGGTTTCAAGGGTCGGAAAGTCCTTTCTCCCCCTTCAGTGGACGGTAATCACGGCGGACGCCAGTCTGACCGGTTGGAGGGGTGTTTGTTTATGGTGTCCAGTTGGCTCAGGGTTGCTGGAAGAATCCCACCTTTCGATCAACCTGGAGCTTTGAGCGATCAGCATTGCCTCTCTTCGTGGTCTCAGAGACTTCAGGGGCGTCCGGTCAGGATCCAGTCGGACAACGCCACTGCAGTGGCATATGTCAACCATCAAGGGGGGGGAGGATCTCGGCGGCAGCCTCGGAGGGGGCTCACATTCTGAGGTGGGCAAAACTGAGCGTGCGGGAGTTTCTTGTGAAAAAAAAACTGAGCGTGCGGCTCTATCGGCCGTATACATTCCGGTCGTGAGAGTGGTCGTTACACCCAGATGTGTTTCAACGCATTTGCAATAGGTGAGGTGCGCCAGACGTGGACCTGGCTTAGCCACTCAATCGAAAGGTGTTGAGGTTTGTGACCAGATCAAGAGATCCCTGGGCCAACGCGACGGACGCATTGGTGGGCCCGTGGGGGCAGTATCGGCTGATCTACGCCTTTCCTCCACTGAAGCTTCTTCCTCATCTACTTCGCAGGGTGCAGACCGATTGAATCCCAATGATTCTCATTGCTCCGGATTGGCCTTGTCGTCCCTGGTACACTGACCTAGTGCATCGGCTGATTTTTATCAAAATTAGGCCGATATTTAACCTGCCCGCTATATAACCTGCCCGCTAGTGGTGCAATGGATGACATTGATCCGTGATCCGAACGTGTCACCCCTTTCGGATCGGCCGTGGATTGCCGTCGCGGCAATAGCATTAGGAAAGACCGCGGCTTCGGCCTAGCTCCGGAGCCACGCCCATCTTGGTACACCTGGCGGCGGTCCTCCTCTCTGTTTGCACTGACAGAGGAGGAGGAGCCCTCTCTCGAGGGACACACACACACCGATGTCTGAGGTCTGTAAGGGGGACTGGGAGTTATACTGATGAGGGGTCTGCACTGAGGGGGGCTTGTGTCTGTACTGAGGTGGGGGTGTCTGCACTGAGGTGGGGGTGTACTACTGGGGGGTCTGTACTGAGGTGGGGGTCTGTACTGAGGGGGGACTATAGTTGGTGGGGGGGTGACGCCATTTTTTTGCACCAGTGCCACCTGCTAGTGCCACCTGCCACTGCCAGCCAGTGCCACCTGCCAATGCCAAGGAGGTTCGACATGTGGCTCCCCCTGGTGCGTCCACCCCTGCCTCCGTGGGACTTGAATTTGGTCCTCTCAGTACTTCAGAAACCGCTATTTGAAAACATTAGGGAGATTCCTCTAATGACTGTCTCTTAAAAGGTGGTCTTTTTGGTGGCTATTACGTCTGTCAGACAAGTTTCTGAGCTGGCGGCCTTGCCCTGCAAGGCTCTCTATCTGATCCTTCACAAGGATAAAGTGGTGCTACGCCCGCTGCCTTCCTTTCTTCCTAAGGTCGTTTTGGCTTTTCACCTCAATGAGGACATTGTGCTTCCGTCCTTGTGCCCTCGACCATCGCATCCAAAGGAGATTGCTTTACATTCCTTGGAAGTGGTCTGTGCTCTGTGGGTGTACCTGTCTGCTACTGCTTCGTCCTGGAGATCTGACTCAGTTTGTGTCAGTGGCTGGTCCTAAGAAAGGGTATGGCGGTCTTGTCCACCACCATCTCTAGGTGGATTAGATAGGTCGTGATTCATGCCTATGCCATACGTGGGCGTTCGCCTCCATTTCCTGTCACGGCGCATTATACCCGGTCGATAGGTGCCTCCTGGGCTTTCCGACATCAGGCGTTTGTCTCCTAGGTGTGTAAGGCGGCGACTTGGTCGTCCGTTCACATTTTTACAAAGTTGCTTCGGCCGCAAAGTTTTGCAAGCAGCCGTGTAAGGTTGCATCTCCTCTGTTGAGGAGCTCTGGTTATGTTTGGGGTGAAGTTTGTTTTTGATTGCTGTTCCCACCCCTCGTTTTCTGACACTGCTTGTGGATGTCCCTATTGTCAAGTTAATCTGCTATGTCCGTCTATGAACCCAAGAGAAAATAGGATTTTTGTATTCGCCGTACAATCCTTTTCTCTGTAGTTCATGGACGGACACAGCACCACCCCTCCTTTTTATGTTTGTACTGCTTTTGACAAACTGAGGCTGCTGTGTGCAGGGAGAGGGGTTGTATCTAGAGGGATCGCTTCCTGGGCGGTACTGTGCAGTTTAAGGTCATATTAACACTTTAACAATCTTTCTGCCTAGTCCTCTACTGATAGAAGGGAAATACCCTATTGTCAAGTTAATCTGCTGTGTCCGTCCATGAACTACAGAGAAAAGGATTTTACGGTGAGTACAAAAATCCTATTTTTCAGTTTGTGGCCCTTCCATTCAGACTGGCTACTGCACCTCGGGTATTCACAAAGATACTAGCCCCACCTCTGGCAAAGATGAGGGTACGGGGCATAGCGGTAGCAGCCTATCTGGACGATCTGTTGGATCAGTCCGTAACACACCTAGACCTCAATGTGCGCAGCACCGTGGAGTATTTAGAGTACCTAGACCTCAAAAAAAAAAAGGCTGAAATATTTGTAAATGATTAGACATGTCCCAAAGCAGGGTATTCCTACCCAGGCCAAAGGCAAAAGCCATAAAGGATCTGGTCGGAGTGATAAAGGCAAAGAAAAAAACTCCCACCTGTCTGTGCATGAGGTTATTAAAAAAGATGGTAGCCTCATTCTAAGCTGTTCACTATGCCCAGTTTAACTAAAGGCTGTTGCAGGGCAGCATCCTGTCCACTTGGAACAGAAGAGTTCAGGCTTTGAACCTCCCAATGATCCTGGCCTCACAGGTTCGCCAAAGCCTCAATTGGTGGTTGCTCCCCAAAATCTGCTAAAAGGAAAATCCTTTATTCCGGTTACTTGGAAAATTGTAACCACAGATGCCAGCCTTGTAGGCTGGGGACCAGTTCTGGATGACGCATCTTCCCAGGGAAGGTGGTCCAGAGCTGAAAAGCTCCTGCCCATTAACATTCTGGAGATTCGGGCAATTCATCTGGCCCTCAGGGTCTGGTCTTACAGATTGCAGGGGTGTCCTGTTCGGGTACAGGTCGACAATGCCACAGCAGTGGCTTATATCAATCACTAAGTAGGCATCAGAAGTCTGGGTGCCTAAACGGAGGAGAATCACATTTTTTGTTGGGCAGAAAGGCGCATTTCTTGCCTATCTGCGGTCTTCATTCCAGGGGTAGAAAACTGGCACACGGAGTCCAGGAGAATGGTCTCTGCACCCCAACATATTTCAAGCCATATGTCAGATGTAGACCTGTTGGCTCCCAGGTGCAACACAAAACTGGACAACTTTGTGTCAAGGACAAGGAGTCCATTGGCTCAAGGGTCGGATGCCCTGACTGTTTCATGGAATCAGTATTCTCCGATTTATGTGTTCCCTCCTGTTCCGCTTCTTCCGCGATTCCTTCAGAGAGTCAAGAGGGAAAGAAAGGCAGTGATTTTGGTCACCCCAGCTTGGCACAGTGTGAGTGTACAGACTCTCCTTTCAAAAGAACCGCGGTTCTCTTAAAAGGCAAAAATGCTGTGACGTCATCGCGTACGAAGAGCAAGCGCTCGTTTAATTCGATGCCATTCTGAGAAGACATCCAGGTCCAGTCCTATCCACTCTGGTTAATTCTAGGAAGCCGGCCTCCAGGCTCATCTACTATAGAATCTGGAAGGCGTATGTTTCCTGGTGTGAACCCAGGGGGTGGCATCCTAGAAAGTATGCTATAAGCAGGATTCTTGCCTTTCTTCAGTTAGGCGTAGAAATGAAGTTGGCCTTGAGCACTATCAAGGGCCAGATCTTGGCTTTGTCGGTATTCTTTCAAAGACCACTTGCCTCTCATTCCCTGGTCCGGGCCTTTATTCAGGGAGCACTGCGCTTAAATCCACTGGTTGGGTCTGGTTATTATTCTGTCTCTCACTGTTAAAATTAACCTACCATTAAAATTATAGAAAAAAGGAAAATGGAGCTGCCCTCAATTTGAGGTGTATAAGCCCTCCTCAAGTGCCTAGAGATACACCCAGTATCTAAAGTGTCCAGAGAGGTGTATATGTGAAATATAATATATATAATATGGCTGTGAGTAGGTAAGACCACCCTAGTAGCCTAAGGATGGTATAATTACCAGTGCAACTGTATGGTATAACAAAACATGTAGTGTTACCATCAATAATCTTAGAGTGCTAACACAATAATATGTGATCACATAGAGTGCAAAACAATGTGAAAAAAACATAAATCCCAATTGGGTGCCTGTAGTCCACATAAAATCAAACAGAACATATATGGTGTAAGATTATAAATTCATAAGGCAACACTATTCAGGAAATCCAGATCTGTCACCAGCATAGACAGAAAAAAGTTCATATAGTAATGCATGCAATGTCCAGTACAAGTAGTACGTCCAATCCGTGGGGGGGTGTGATGCTGCTTAGTACACACAACGCAGTGTTCCCAAGGCTTCCCGCAGGGGTTTACACTCACCAGATGTAGCTCCCCAATATGGGGTGATGGGCAATAAGTGAACTTGATCTTTGCTCCGGTCCTTGCTTGCTATCCAGGTCCTGCAGCCACCATCGGTAGGATCCCTGATGATCCCCTCGGAAGGATAAAAAAGGACACCAATAGTGCAGAGGTAGCGCAAAGGCGTTTCCTGTCTTACGCGATACGTCACTTCCGGGTTGGTGCTAGGTGGAACGCAGTTGGAGCGCACGCCGCACACTGCTACCAGCACACACATCAAACCCCGGGAGCTTGGAGTTATCTCAGCTCTGTTTATACGAGTTTTTACTTTGTTTATTAATATTTTTTGTAATTTGGTTTACCAACATTATAGCCTGTTGTTTACAAGGCTGAATAAATATTTTACATCATTTTTGCGCTACCTCTGCACTATTGGTGTCCTTTTTTATCCTTCAGTATGTCTGCAGTATCTGGTAATCTTGTGCAGTATGTCTGCAGTATCTGGTAATCTTGTGCAGTATGTCCGCAGTATCTGGCAATCTTGAGCAGTATGTCCACAGTATCTGGTAATCTCATGCAGTATGTCCGCATTCTCTGGTAATCTCGTGCCCATTTAGAGTCTTTCATCACTAACAGTGTAATTTTTTAGTTTGTTTGCACCGATCTGAAAGGCTGCGCTATATACCATGATTTTTTAATGCTGGGACTATATACTATGTCCTGTGATTCTGAGCTGTATACTCCTGACACTGAGTGGAATACAGGGGACAGAGTGGGTGTATTCTATAAGGGGTGTGGCTTATGAGAAGTGGGAGGGATCAAACGTGGAGGGGCAGGGTTTTGCACCCCCCATCCTAAAACTTCACCAGCCACCACTGGTCAGACAGCTGGCAGAGCAGGGGAGGTCATAGTGCCAGTCCCAGCAAAACAGCGCAGACAGAGATTTTATTCCCACATCTTCATAGTCCCAAAGCCCTCAGGAAAGTACCGCCTTATAATCAAGCTAAGAGGGTTAAATGCATTCCTCATGGAAAAAGCATCTCTACTCTCAGAAAGCACCATCTGAAGGATGTATTTATGGTAACGATAGACTTGAACTATGCCTATCTTCATGTCCCTATATTTCCAGAGCACCAGGCCTTTCTCAGGTTTGCGATCCCCTCAGAGCAGAGAGTTCAGCACTGACAGTTCTCTGCACTACCATTTGGACTAGCAGCCAGTCCGAGAGTGTTTACAAAGATCCTGGCAGAGGTGGTTGCATTCCTTCATCTCCCAGGGGTAACACTGATCCCCCTATCTCAATGACATACTGGTTTACAACCAGAAACAAGATCTCCTTCTCTCTGACCTGGCCAAGGTAGTGAGTCCCTGGGGTGGATCAGCAGCCAGGAGAAATCCTTGCTGTTTCCTGCCCAGACCAAGATCTATCTAGGATTCCTGGTGGATTCAACAGCACTTGTTTTGCCCATGGGGAAGGTAGATGGCCTTATTTCAGCAGTAGCGTCCCTTCTAGATCTAGAAGAGATCTCTTACAGAAGGGTCATGAGAGTTCTCTGGCTGATGATGGTCCTATGGGCTCAGCTCCATTCCAGGACTCTCCGGCAAATCATACTATCCGCCTGGCATGGGAAAAGAGGAATGCTGGACAACAGGGTTCCCATTCCAGCAAAGATAAAGGAGTCTACAGTGGTGGCTCTATCCTCAGAGGTTGCAGGAAGTCTACCTTTTTGGGCCCAACGCCAAACCTCAGGGTAACAGATGCAAGCGCCTAGAGTTGAGGGACCCACTTAGAGAAACGTCAAGCCCAGGTTGCCTGGAATCAGAGTCAGAGGAGCACTTCCTCCAACTATGGGGAACTCTTGGTGGTCAGAGAGGCCTTGAAGGCCAGGAGGTCCAGATCCTTTCCCACAACGCAACTGCAGTGGCATTTCTGAATCATCAAGGAGGCACCAGGTCTCGCGTTCTTCAGAACCTGGCTCTGGAACTCCTTGTGTGGGCAGAGAAGCAAATCCTCCTCATCTTGGTAGTACATATAAAGGGGCATTCAATGTCAAAGCGGACTACCCCAGTGGGCAGCCGATTCACCAGGGGGAGTGGGAATTGAACCCTGAAGTGTTCTCCCTTGCGTGCCAGCACTTAGCAAACCAAGAGATTGATCTCTCTGCCTGCAGAGGGAACAGAAGAGTGAAAAGATTCTTCTCTCTCTAGAGAGAGAGAGAAGACTCACTGGCCCAAGTTTGGAACTACCAATCTCCCCTTAGTTCTGATCCCAAAAAAATGGGCTAACTTTACTGTATTTTGTTTTTTTTATTCATTAAAGTGTATTTTTTCCCAAAAATTGCATTTAAAACACCATTGTGAAAATACAGCATGACATAAAACATTGCAACAACCACTAATATATATATATATATATATATATATATATATATATATATATATATATATATATATATATATATATAGTGGTTGTTGCAATGTTTTATGTCATGCTGTATTTTCACAATGGTGTTTTAAATGCAATTTTTGGGAAAAAATACACTTTAATGAATAAAAAAAACAAAATACAGTAAAGTTAGCCCATTTTTTGGGATCAGAACTAAGGGGAGATTGGTAGTTCCAAACTTGGGCCAGTGAGTCTTCTCTCTCTAGAGAGAGAAGAATCGTTTCACTCTTCTGTTCCCTCTGCATATATATATACTGTTTGGGGGTTATAAGTAATTTTCTAGCAAAAAATTATGATTTTAACTTGAAAACAAAAAGTGTCAGAAAAAGGTTTAATCTTTAAAGAGGGGGTTTACCCTTAAAACCACTTTCTCCAATCCCATCCAGCATACTGGCGTCAGCGCCAGTATGCTGTCTTTTTTTTTTATTATCGGTGTACTTACCTCTTAATAGATAATTTAATTTTCGTCCTACCGTGGGGTATGGCGCCGCTATATAGCGTCACGCCTTCCGAAACAGCCGACTAGCACTCGGCTGTTCTCGGCGCTATACGGCGCCTGAGCACAGACCTAGGAGCTGACTGCGCAGGCGCCGTATATAGCTGCGTCACGCCCTCCGAAAAAAGCCGAAATAGGACTCGGCTGTATACGGCGCCTGCGCAGTCAGCTCCTGGGTCTGTGCGCAGGCGCCGAGAACAGCCGAGTGCTAGTCGGCTGTTTTCGGAAGGCGTGACGCGATATAGCGGCGCCATACCCCGCGGTAGCACGAAAATTTAATTATCTATTAAGAGGTAAGTACACCGATAAAAAGACAGCATACTGGCGCTGACGCCAGTATGCTGGATGGGATGGGAGAAAGTGGTTTTAAGGGTGAACCCCCTCTTTAGCTCAGAGCTTGGCTTGAGCAGAGAATTCTGCATAGAATTGGAAAAATGCTTTGTTAAGATCACAATCTCAATTCTTGACAATTGTGCAGCTCTAGTATAAGGGTATGCAACAAGAAAAACAAAGATTTAGAGCTGCGCCTTGTCACCCGGACCCAGTGTAATCAAAAGAGTCCATATATCAATCATGTGGAGATAAACAGTCCTTCAGACAAAAAGGTGTAGTGATGAACCTCGACTCCAAAGAAAAACTTTCTGCTGATCTCAATTCAGGATGGACGTATGGTAATCACCACTGTGCTCAAACTTGGCTTTTCAATGTGGCCCACCACCAGAAGTATAAGCAGCTTACCAGAGGAATGGCTATAATCAGCAGTCGGCTGTGACCCAGCCGCGGCCTTTGAGGGAACCAGGACGAATCCCAAATCCTAGGGCAGTGCCTACACCGGGGCTCCACTCAGCAACTCCACCAGTTAGATCATATGTGAATGATAAATAGAGGCAGACATAGCGTAATCCCGCTGGGACATTTATTAAAAATCATAAAAACCAGAATACTCACATGGGAGATGAGTTAGACAGGCATATAAAACACAATGTTGCCGGCCGGCAAACAAACAGGAAAGGACCCTCCTCCAAAGCGTGATGACGTCACCACACGTCTTCCCAGACGCGTTTCGTCATAGGACGTTGTCAATAGTATAAGGGTGTTCGAGGGCACAGTACAGGGGGGCAGGAGTACATAGTGCCGGGGGGCACAATACTTGGATCAGGAGGGCATACTACAGGGGTGATAGGATGACCTAGTACAGGGAGGGCAAGAGGACACATTAGGAGGGGGGAGGATGGAACAATACCTAGATTAGGAGGACATGGCACAAGGGGAAAGGGGTAGGAGGGCACATTACAGGGAGGCCAAGAGGACAGAGTGATCAGAGCAGTACAAATCTTGCACACACAAGCAGCAGTAGTTAAAGTTTTTCACCTTTTGGGGGTTCTGCCTTAACCCCTGCAAATCGCTAAGAACTGCGGGTGGAAGGTAGAGGGGGAAGATGTCATTCCAATTGTAAATGTAGCCTTGTAACAAGACTGCTGCTTTCCCCACAGCCAATATTTTTGGACATTGCACGGCCAGCTTAGTAAAAAAATATGACCGTTAATGCAAATCCAGAACAGTTGTCAAGTATGCTGGATGAAGTGAGGGAGTTCTCTCACACTATCCCCTGAATCATGTCTTATCAATCCTTTTTTTGCCCTATTCGTTTTCACACATGCCACCTTTCTGGCATACACTTCTCTACCCTCTTCATTTATTACCAGGCAAGAAACTTTGGGGGGAGTCTGGGACAGACTGGGAGCATACAGTGGAGATGATTTCTCAGTCATCTATTGGGGAGAATGCTAGTTATCCAATCTGAAAAAGAACAGGGTACAAAGTATACAGGTAAGAGAGGCTGCACAATATTCCCCAACCTAGACAAAGGTAGTGGTCATAAACAACGCAAATTCACTCCTATCCAAGCTGCCACAAATTACAAGAACCTTCTCCGAACTGTTTGTTCCATCATCATGCAGTTTGTGTTTTGTTGAGCGGCGACTGCTTGTGCCAGGGCTTGCTGTTGTGGTACTGTTGTCTGCTCATTGCAGGCCTGTGCTTGCATATTAGCCAGTGTTAATTTCCTCCTTTTGCTTTTTCTGATGCTGTTAACCGCTTGCCGACCAGCCGCCCTCATTATACTTTGGCAGTTCGGCTCGTTCCCGCAGACGGCTGTAGCTGTACGTCGGTCCCTTCAAGCGGGATAGCAGCCGCGTGTGCACAGCGGAGGTGCCAATACTCGTGAACGGTAGTCACGATGACCGCTGACCATGAGTGATTGCGTGTGTAAACACACATCCCTGTTCTGAGAGGAGATGCGGATCGTGAGTTTTTACAAGCTGGGAACCACTATCTGTCATCTCCTATAGTGAGTCCCCTCCCCCTACAGTTAGAAATACACATTAGGGAACACAGTCAATCGCCCCCTAGTGTTAACCCCTTCCCTGCCAGTAACATTTACACAGTAATCCGTGCATTTTTATAGCACTAAACGCTGTATAAATGGCAATGGTCCCAAAAATATGTCAAAAGTGTTTGATCTGTCCGCCATAATGTCGCAGTCCCGATAAAAATCGCAGATCGCCGCCATTACTAGTAAAAAAATTATAATGCCATAAATCTATCCCCTATTTTGTAGACGCTGTAACTTTTGTGCAAACCAATCGATATACGCTTTTTGTGATGTTCTTTTATTTTTTTTATATATTTTTTTACCAAAAATATGTATTCGAATACATAGCAGCCTAAACTGAGGAAAAAATGTGTTTAAAAAAAAATGGGGCTATTATTTTTCTAAATTGTTGCTCTTTTTTTGTTTATAGGGCAAAAAATAAAAACTACAGAGATGATCAAATACTACCAAGAAAAAGCTCTATCTGTGGGAAAAAAGGTCAATTTCTTTCTCGTACATCACGGGACACAGAGCAGCATATTCATTACTATATGGGTTATATGGAGTACCTTCAGGTGTGGACACTGGCAATCTCAAACAGGAAGTCCCCTCCCTATATAACCCCCTCCCATAGAGGAAGTACCTCAGTTTTTTCGCCAGTGTCTTAGGTGTTGGTCACGGAATAGCTTTGCCTCCACATCCTTGGGATTAAGGCGGGCTAACCGGATCTGTCCAAGGAGCCTCAGTGCCAAAGTGGACAGTACCCGGGCCCCAAACCGTGGGGTTTTGCCTATAATGCTCCTCTCTAGAGGGCTGGACCCTGGGCCCAGGACTTGGAGTTTTCTAAACCAAAAGATCCTGTTTGCCAGGGTGCTGTATAGGTCCAGGACAGCGGCTACTTCCAGGACCCCAGTGCCTGAAGGTCTACTACGCTACCCACGGAGATGGGAGAAGATTGGACCGTTTTGCAAAACGTCCTGCGGCATGGAGCAGGTAAGAGGGGAGCCTGCGGGACTTGGTTCGACAGCAGGCTCTGATCTTAAGGGGGATAGCCTGAGTATGCTCTGCATTGGCACCATGGTCACTATGTCTGATGGACAGGATGCCCTGAAATGTTTCCCCCCCATCACTTGACCCCCCTACCTATCTATGTATGTTTGCTGGCTACCTGCTGCTCGCTGGTTGAAGATCTTTTAAAAAAAAAAAAAAAAAAAAAAAAAACAGATCTGTCTCTAGGCTAAAGGGACTCCTTAGGGGCCTGTTTTAGCCTTACCTTGCCGGGATTCAAAATCTGCCGCCTGATGCGTCCTCCAAACCTGCATTCCTGGGCTCCAGAGTGCGTCTCCTCCTGGGCTCTCCTCCCCCGACAGTCGCGCGCGTGCACGCGCGCATGCATATAGAAAATTTTCGCGCCGTTCGGGAGGGGGGGGGGGCTTGCGGGGAGCGTGACTGCAGTGTAGAGTGGGCGTGCCTTCAATTGCTGTTATACACAGCAGGCGCGTTCTTAGCTCAGTTTAAAGCTGAGCTGGAGAGAGAGGACGTAGAGCTGGCAGCACAGTGACTCCCGGTGGCGAGAAGGGGTACTACATGCTGGAGTCAGCTCCAATACTTTTTGTTAAGCCAAAATCCCCTTGGCAACAGGTTGAATGCTGGCAAACATGTTGGGGGTGGGGCTGTATGTTGTGAATAATATTATAAAGGAAAACATACTGAGCCCCACCGTTTTTGGGCATTAGTGATCCTATTGTCCCCTAAACCTTATTTTTTTGTACTCCTGGCTATAACAGTCTGTTGTTGTAAGCGGAGTCCCTCGGTTTTGTATTATGGCTTCCAAGGGTTCAGGATCAAAACACAAGAAAAGGCAAAGACAAAGGGGTTCCTCCTCTGGTTCTGATGATATGCCAATAATTTCCCCACAGGTTATTCCTATAGGGGTCACCCTGGATAAGCCATTAAGGGGGTCTGGTGCTGAGGCTGGCCCAGGTCGGCCCAACCCTGTGTTATCACAGAGGAGATGCTAGCCGTCACCCTAGGGGGCTAGAGAAAAAAGTTAACAGCTATGATCGCTGGCTCTTTTTTTTTTTTTTTTCTGGCAAGAAGCGGACTAGATCCCCATCGCCAAAAGGGACAGAACCTAGAGGAAGGATCTACCACTGAAGAATCGTTTTCAGCCTCCCAGACGGAGAGTCTGTGGGTCCAGTCTTTGACAGACATGGTCCGCTCGGCATTTAATTTGCCATTTCCAGAGCCTCAGGTTCCTGCGGTATCCTCTTTGGGTTCTTTTAAAAGCGCCTTTAAGCAACGCAGCTTTTCCGGTCCATCCTCTGTTAGAGGAATTGGTTTTTCCAGGATTGGGACGACCGGACAGAATTTTTTCTGCCGCCTAAAGCTGACGAGAGGGTAGTCTTTATGCACGTCTGCCAGGAAATATTTGTGCTTGCAGGCACTCTTTCCCCTGACCAATTGCTCTTTAAAAGGGGCCCGGATGGCTCAGTCTGTAGAGCATCGGACTTTTGGTCTGAGGGTCCAGGGTTCAGGTCCCGGTTCGGGCACTGCTTTTCAACTACCCGTGAGGTCCTTGAGGCCACATCTCCCGGAAAGCGCCCGATCTCGTCTGATCTCGGAGGCTAAGCAGGGTCGGGCCTGGTTAGTGCCTGGATGGGAGACCACCTGGAAGGTTTTCTGTTATTTACCCTATGGAAAAAACATTTTTCTAAGAAAGGGGGCGCTCCCAACTGTGGACGCAGCCATCTCATGGGTGAATAAATCATTAACTGGCCTAAGGGGAAAACATACAAATGTTTAAGGTCCCGGTCGATAAACGTTTAGAGACACTTTTTCCAGCATCCTTGGCTACAGCCAGCAGTGGCTGCAATTGGAGTTTGTCAGGCGTTAAAGAACCAGACAAAACAGATGCTTAAGACATCCCTGCCCAATAGGCAGAGGAGTTATTGGATATTCCCAGAGCTCTGTGCTTTGCGGTAGAGGTTATAAAAAGACTCCATCCAGCAGGCGTCTCGTTGTCACTATTTTTAGTGCATATGAGAAGGCTCTTATGGTTGAAGAACTGGGCAGCCGAGCCCCATGTAAAAGACTGCTGGCAGGTTTGCCCTTCCATGGAAAGATCTGGATAAATACATTCAGACTGTTTCAAGTGGCAAAAGTATCCTTTTACCAGTCAAAGGAAGTTCCGGGGTCCTGCATTTAAAAGGCAGCTCCCCCCTGTTCCGGGGCCCTCAAATTCCAGGCAGTACGGACCTCCTGCGCGATCAAACTTTTAACAATGGATCGCAAGGACAGGCCTCTGGGGATCGATCCCCGACAGAGAGGGTCCGATCATCTGTGGCCACAGGCTACAGATTAGAATTTCTAAAATTTCCTCCACAAGGAAGGCCTCAATGCGGGCGGCGTTGGATCATCTGCTTTACCAGGGCATAATGGTAGAGGTACCAGCCCAAGAACAGGGGCTAGGTTTCTATTCCAATCTGTTTGTCATACCAAGGCCCATCGGCGATGTCAGACCAATTTTGGACCTAAAAGGTTTAAATGCTTACCTAAGGGTTCGCTCTTTCCGGATAGAATCCGTTCGGTCAGCAGCCGCCACACTCCAGAAGGATCTGGCTTCTATAGACATAAAGGATGGTTACCTTCATGTACCAATTCTTTCAGCCACATCAAATATTTTTGTTTTTACGCTTCACAGTGATACAGCGTCACTTCCAATTCGTGGCGCCCCCCTTCGGGCTGGCTACGGCCCCCGGGTATTCATGAAGGTCCTAGCTCCAATTCTAGTCAGTCTAAAGGATCCAAGGGATCTCGGTCCTAGCATACCTGGACGACCTCTTAATCATAGATCACTCGCTTCCTTGGTGGAATGCGTAGTAGCCCTCATGGTTCAGTACCTCGAGAGGTTCGGCTGGGTCCTAAACCGGGGAAAGATCAGCATTTCAACCTACAAAGCAGTTGGAATATCTCGGCATGAGATTAGACACAGAACAGAAGATGGGTATTCCTGCCCCTGGTAAGGGTCGAGGCTATCAAAAGATTGATTCAGTTGGTTCTAAGCAAAAGAGAACCAACTATTCGCCTATGTATGCGATAACTAGGCAAACTAATGGCCATGTTCGAGGCGATACCACACGCTTCCACACTCGTGTCCTACAGACAGCAATTCTAGCAGCTTGGTTCTGCCCAGTGGTCTGGAAGGCTGGAGAGCGGTCTTGAACGGGTTCACTCGCCAAGGAACTTGGGCAGAGGCGGAGAGGCAGCTGCCCATCAAGGTCTGGGAGATCAGAGCGGCTCGGCTAGCCCTCCTGGCATAGACATCCAGATTGCAGGGGTCCTCGGTGAGAAGTCATTCAGACAATGCCACAGCGGTGGCATATATGTGAACCACCAAGGGGGAACCAAGAGTCAAGCCACTCAGAGTAAGAGGAGCTTGGTTTTTCGGTGGGCAGAGGTTTATGCATATCGGCGACATTCATTCCCGAGGTGGACAACCTGCAGGCGTACTTCCTAAGTCGCCAAACCCTGTCGCCGGGGGAGTGGTCTCTGCATCCACAAGTTTTTTCAGACAATCTGCCAGAAGTGGGGAGTGCCAGACGTGGATGTCATGGCATCAGGATTCAACAAGAAGCTAGACAGGTTCATGTCTCGAACGAGGGACCCTATGGCCTGCGGAACCGATGTGTTGGTTTGTCCTTGGCATCAATCATAACTTCTATATGCATTTCCCCCGCTGCAGTTACTACCTCGCCTGTTGCGCAGGATCATAGCACTGGCCGGTTATCCTGGTAGCCCCAGCGTGGTACCGGAGGGCATGGTACTCACTAGTCCTGAAATTGGCAGCAGGAGGCCCTTGGACTCTTCCTCTATGGCCAGACCTACTCTCACAAGGCCTGATCCTCCACCCTGCATTACGGCGTCTAAATTTGACGGCCTGGCGGCTGAATCCCTGATTCTCAGGGGTAGAGGTCTGTCTAGGCAGGTAATCCCTACCCTCATTAAGGCTAGAAAGCCGGCCTCCAGGGTAAATTGTTACAGGGTTTGGAGGGCCTACGTAGGCTGGTGTGAGTCTAAGAGATGGGTTTTCCCGCAAGTATACCATTGATAGAGTATTACGTTTTTTCTCCAGCTAGGAGTGGATAAAGGCCTGGCATTAAGCACGATCTAGGGACAGATTTCAGCCTTATCAGTGTGGTTTCAGAGGCCGCTGGCCGCCCACTCGCTGGTTAAAGATCTTCATACAGAGAGTCTTGCGTGTTAATCCTCCGGTCAAATCACCACTTTGTCCATGGGACTTAAATCTTGTTCTGTCAACTCTACAGAAACAACCCTTTGAGCCGTTGGCTGAGGTACCTTTGGTTTTACGGACTAGAAAGTCGGTATTTCTGATCTCCATAGTTTCGGCCAGGAGAGTATCGGAATTGGCAGCCTTATCTTGTAAGGAACCATATCTCATTTTACATAAGGATAGGGCGGGTTTCCGTCCTCATCCTTCCTTTCTACCAAAGGTTATATCCAGTTGCCACCTGAACCAGGATGTGGTACTTCCATCCTTCTTCGAAAACCCACCTCTAGAAAGGAGGGGTTGCTGCATACGTTGGATATTGTCAGGGCCATAAAGGCCTATCTTAAAGCTACAGAGAAGGTTCGGAAAACAGATGTGGTGTTCGTTTTACCGGAAGGGCCCAAGATGGGGCAGGCAGCTGCTTGATCCACCATCGCAAGATGGATTAAACAATTAATCGTTCAGGCCTGCGGTTTGAAGAGGTTGCTTCCTCATTTGTCGGTAAAGGCCCATTCTACCAGGGCCATGGGCACCTCCTGGGCAGCACATCATCAGATCTCTGTGGCTCGAATATGCAAGGCAGCAACGTGGTCGTCAGTCCACATGTTTACAAAATTTTATCAATTGGACGTAAGAAGGAATGCGGATACAGCCTTTGGGCAGTCAGTACTACAGGCCGCGATTCAAGCTCCTCAGGATCTGAGGGGGCTCCCTTGATTTGATTTGAGATTTACATTTCTTGTTTAAGTTGGATTTACTAGTATTTGAGTATACCTCTAAATTAAATCCTTTTTTGGAAGATGTCTCCCTCCCCTCATTAAAGCATTGCTTTCGGACATCCCATATAGTAATGAATATGCTGCTCTGTGTCCCGTGATGTACGAGAAAGAAAAAGAGATTTTTTAATACAGCTTACCTGTAAAATCTTTTTCTTGGAGTACATCACGGGACACAGAGCTCCCACCCTCTTTTGGGAACATTTTTGGGAGGCATACTGCTTGCTACAAAACTGAGGTACTTCCTCTATGGGAGGGGGTTATATAGGGAGGGGACTTCCTGTTTGAGATTGCCAGTGTCCACACCTGAAGGTACTCCATATAACCCATATAGTAATGAATATGCTGCTCTGTGTCCCGTGATGTACTCCAAGAAAAAGATTTTACAGGTAAGCTGTATTAAAAAATCTCTTTTTTGTTTGGGTACAGCGTCGCAAGACTGTGCAATTGTCAGTTAAAGTGACGCAGTGCCAAATTGCAAAAATAGCTCTGGTCATTCTTCCGAGGCTGAAGTGGTTAAGGTGTGTTTGTGTGTGTGAATTTAGCCCAGGGCAGGGAACAGGTCTGCACTCCGCACATTGTATTCTCCACCACTTGTCAGACAGGAAGCAGGTGTTCGTCAGACAGTTCTATAAATATAAATTGTGTATGAACCCTCACCTTTTAAAACAACCCATTCACTTTAAAATAGAAAGGCAAGGCAAAATGTTTGTATGTATTTATATACACTGCTCAAAAAAAAAAAAAAATGGAACATTTTGAAAACGCATCAGATCTCAATGGGGAAAACATGCTGGATATTTATACTGATATGAACTGGGTAATGCGCTAGTAATGAAAGAATGCCACATTGTTTGAAGAAAATAAAAATGATCAACCTGCAGAGGGATGAATTCAGCTCAGCGAAGCTGGCCCCCCTACAATCGGCACAAAATAAAAAAATGTAAGTGTGTTTCTTTAGTGATACGTTTGTGCTGTTTTGTGCCGCACACATTTAGGTTTGTGCTGCTTTTATTTTAAAAATATTAGCAATTGTTTTTTCCAGACTATGACATCACACAGCCCCCCTACAACAGCCAAATGGCACAAAACTGGTCTCATTGGTTAGTGCTACGTTTGTGCTGTTTTGTGCGGTTTACATTTCCTTTCTATCTTTTATCTTTTTGCGATATTAATGATTTATTAAAGGTCACCAAAGGTCACACAGCCCCCCTACAACGCCCAAATGACACAAAACTGGTCTCGTTGGTTAGTGCTACGTTTGTGCTGGTTTGTGCTGCTAAAACATTTCTTTGTGCGGTTATGTTTTTTAACCACTTGAGGCCCGCGCTACCGTCGGATGACGGCAACAGCGCGGGCCTGAAAATCCAACATGCCGTCATTTGACGGCATGTCATTCTGGCTTTCCCAGCGCGCGCTGTACAGCGCGCTGCGGGGAAGCCCTGTGTTGTCCGTGTCCCTTGGACACGGCCAATCACAGATCGCGGCAAACGGCCAATCAGAGCGGCCGTTTGTGATGCGATCTGTGGGCCAATGAGAGATGATCTCTCATAGATCATCTCTCATTGCCGGCTCACACAGAGACAATGTCCTGTCTCTGGAAGGGAGGAGCCCGATCTGTGTTCCTTCCTACATAGGGACACAGATCGGTCACCCCCCCAGTCACCCCCCCCCCCTCCCCCTACAGTTAGAACACACCTAGCATACACATTTAACCCCTTCCTCACCCCCTAGTGTTAACCCCTTCAATGCCAGTCATTCATTTATACTGTAATTAGTGCATATTTATAGCACTGATCGCAGAATAAATGTGAATGGCGCCAAAAATGTGTCAAAAGTGTCCGATGTGTCCGCTATAACGTCGCAGTACCAATAAAAATCGCAGATCGCCGCCATTTCTAGTAAAAAAATAAATAATAAAAAATAATAATTCTCTCCCCTATTTTGTAAGCGCTATAACTTTTGCGCAAACCAGTCGCTTACATAGTTACATAGTTAGTCAGGTTGAAAAAAGACACAAGTCCATCCAGTTCAACCATAAAAAATAAATAAAAATAAAACAAAGTAAAACACAGTACATCCTCCCATACACCCAACTCCATACCCACAGTTGATCCAGAGGAAGGCAAAAAACCCCAGCAGAGCGATGATCCAATTTGCTACCGGAGGGGAAAAAATTCCTTCCTGATCCCCCGAAAGGCAATCGGATTTACCCCGGATCAACTTTACCTACAAAACTTAGTACTCAGTTATATTATGTGCATTTAGGAAAGAATCCAGGCCTCTCTTAAAGCAATCTACTGAGCTGGCCAGAACCACCTCTGGAGGGAGTCTGTTCCACATTTTCACAGCTCTTACTGTGAAGAAACCTTTCCGTATTTGGAGGTGAAATCTCTTTTCCTCCAGACGTAAAGAGTGCCCCCTTGTCCTCAGTGTTGACCTTAAAGTGAATAACTCAACACCAAGTTCACTATATGGACCTCTTATGTATTTGTACATGTTGATCATATCCCCCCTTATTCTCCTCTTCTCAAGAGTGAATAAATTCAGTTCCTCTAATCTTTCCTCATAGCTGAGCTCCTCCATGCCTCTTATCAGTTTGGTTGCCCTTCTCTGCACCTTCTCCAGTTCTCCGATATCCTTTTTTGAGAACTGGTGCCCAAAACTGGACTGCATATTCCAGATGAGGTCTTACTAATGATTTGTACAGGGGCAAAATGATATCTCTATCTCTGGAGTCCATACCTCTCTTAATACAAGAAAGGACTTTGCTAGCTTTGGAAACCGCAGCTTGGCATTGCATGCCATTATTGAGCTTATGATCAACTAAAACACCCAGATCCTTCTCCACTACAGATCCCCCCAGTTGTACTCCCCCTAGCATGTATGATGCATGAATATTCTTAGCCCCAAGTGCATAACTTTACATTTATCAACATTAAACCTCATCTGCCACTTAGTCGCCCAATTAGACAGAGCATTGAGGTCGGCTTGTAAATTGGAGACATCCTGTAAGGACATTATTCCACTGCATAGCTTGGTGTCATCTGCAAAACAGAAATGTTACTTTTGATCTCAGACCCAATATCATTTATAAATATATTGAAAAGTAAGGGACCCAACACTGAACCTTGGGGTACACCGCTGATAACCTTGGACCATTCAGAGTAAGAATCATTAACCACAACTCTCTGAATTCTGTCTTTCAGCCAGTTTTCTATCCATTTACAAACTGATATATCTAATCCTGTAGACCTTACCTTACACATGAGCCGTGTGTGGGGAACTGTATCGAACGCTTTTGCAAAATCCAAGTATACCACGTCCACTGCCACGCCTCTGTCCAGGGTTTTACTTACCTCTTCATAAAAGGAAATCAGGTTTGTCTGACAACTTCTGTCCTTCATGAATCCATGCTGTCTGCTGCTTAAATAGTTTGTTTCCAGCAAGAACTCATCCATGTGGTCTTTTATTAAACGTTCCAGTATCTTTCCAACTATAGAAGTTAAACTAACAGGTCTATAGTTACTAGGTAAAGACTTTGTTCCCTTTTAAATATGGGCACCACATTGGCTTTATGCCAATCCAGTGGTACTATTCCTGTCATTAATGAGTCCCTAAATATTAGATACAGTGGCTTTGAAATTTCAGAGCTCAATTCTTTTAGGATCCGTGGGTGGATGCCATCTGGTCCAGGTGCTTTATCCACCTTTATTCTGTCTAAATATTTCTGGACCATATCACTTTTGAGCCATTGTGGATTTGGGGTGTGTCACTCCCACCCCCTATATCGACATGAGCTCCCCCATTCTCCATTGTATACACAGAGCTGAAGAAAGCATTTAATAAATTTGCCTTCTCTATGTCCTCAGTCACCCACTCTAGATTATTTTGTAAAGGGCCTACATGCTCAGACTTGACCTTTTTACTATTAATATATTTAAAGAATTTTTTGGGGTTTGTCCTACTATCTTTTGCAATCTGCCGTTCATTTTGAATTTTTGCATCCTTGATTTCCTTTTTACATATTCTATTATATTCTTTGTAACATTTAAACGACACTAGTGTTCCTTCATTTTTATATTTTTTAAAAGCTATTTTCTTATTGTTTATAGCTTTTTTAACTTTAACCGTGAGCCACATAGGTTTTATCTGTAGCCTTTTAAACTTATTGCCCATGGGAATATACTTTGCAGTGAGGTTCCAAAGAGTCTTTTTGAAGAATTCCCATTTCTGTTCTGTGTTCATCGGTGCCAATATTCCCTCCCAGTCCAAGCCCTGGAGAGCAGTCCTCATGCTTTGAAAATTTGCTCTCTTGAAATTAAGTGTTTTTATCTTTCCTGTATGTATTTCTTGCTTATAGTTTACATTAAACGAAATCATGTTATGATCACTGCTACCCAGGTGTTCCTTTATCTGAACATTAGTAATGAGCTCTGCATGGTTTGAGATTTTTTTTTTTTTTTTTACCAAAAATATGTAGAAGAATACGTATCGCCCTAAACTGAGAAAAAAAAGTGTTTTTTTTTTAATTGGGATATTTATTATAGCAACAAGTAAAAAATATTGTATTTTTCTTCAAAATTGTCGCTCTTTTTTGTTTATAGCGCAAAAAATAAAAATCGCACAGGCGATCAAATACCACCAAAAGAAAGCTCTACTTGTGGGGAAAAAAGGACGTAAATTTTGTTTGGGAGCCACGTCGCACGACCGCGCAATTGTCAGTTAAAGCGACGCAGTGCCGGAAGCTGAAATTTTACCTGGGCAGGAGGGGGGTGTAAGTGCCCAGTAAGCAAGTGGTTAAGTTATAACTGTTTTTTTTTTTTTTTCAAACCCCAGTCACTTTGTCCACTCTACAATCAGCACAAATGAAAACTCAAGTGTGTTTCTTTATGTTTGTGCTGTTTTGTGCTGTTTACATTTCTTTTCTATCTTTTAGTGTTTTTGCGTTATTAATGATTTATTAAAGGTAAAACATAGGGTTGTCCCGATACCACTTTTTTAGGACCGAGTACAAGTACCGATACTTTTTTTCAAGTAGTCGCCGATACCGAACACCGATACTTTTTTTAAACGTGTCCCCCACACATTGCAGCCATGTCCCCCACACATTGCAGCCATGTCCCCCCCACATTGCAGCCATGTTCCCCCCATATTGCAGCCATGCCCCCCCTACCTGATGATGATGCCGCCGCCGTATATACAAAGCCGCCGCCGCTGCGAACATTATAGGCAGTGCCTTTCAATAGCTATTTTCCCTGGCGCGCGCCATGTTAAGGACACTCCCTCTTGCTCGGGATTGGACAGATCCGAGCAAGGGGGAGTGTCTATACACGCGCAGCGGGAAAACAGCTATTCAAAGGTGCCTATAATGTTTGCCGCGGCGGCTTTGTATATACGGCGGCGGGGTCGGATTCGCTTATGCGGCGGGGAAGTATTCTATTTAGGTATCGGGGGTATTTGCGGGACTACAAGTACTCCCGCAAATACTCGGTATCGGTACCGATACCGATACTAGTATCGGTATCGGGACAACCCTAGTAAAACAAATGAAGGGTCTAAAAATAACCCATTATAGCATGTAATATAGCAATATACTGTACATAAAGTTAGAGTTACGTAAGTGACATAGGGAATAACAAAAGTTGCTTATATTTACATACAGATTGTACAAAAATGTCTTGTGTCTCTTGTAGGGGGGCTGGGTGACCTTTATTAAATCAACAATAACTGAAAAACAAAAGGAGATAGAATGGAGAGTAAAAGTCTTGCCCATAGCACAAATGGGGCTAGATTCAGGTAGATCGGCGCATATTTATACCGGCGTAGCGCATCTAATTTGCGCTATGCCGACATAACTAAGAGAGGCAAGTACAGTAGTCACAAAGCACTTGCTCCGAACGTTGCGCCGGCATAACTTAATTTTGTCGGCATAAGTGTAAGTGAGTGTGACCTTATGCAAATGATGATCGAGGAGTAGTGATTTACGCCTGGCTTATCATGAACGGAGCATGCGCAGTATGTGCGGTCCCCTGTGCGCATGCTCACAACTACGCCGGCCCAACTGCTTGAGAAACGCCGGCCAACCGGCTTACGCCCAGCCCATAAATACGCCCAGACATGCGCCCGTCCGGCGCAAAAGTACATCCTATTTTTTTCCCCCCCTTAGGGAAGGTACTTTTGCATAGCGATGGCGGCTGCTGCAACAAAGGACAGGAGGAAGAAGAATTTTACCCCGAAGGAGAGGGAGATAATAGTTGCTGGCATCGTGAAATATGATAATTATCTCCATGGTGCCCTCAGTCAGCAGACCAGCAAGGCCAGAAAAAATGAGATCCTGAGGGAGCTGAGCCTGCAGGTCAGTGCTGAGGGCATTGCGACCAGGCGCCCCCAGGATATAAAAAAAAAAGAAATCAACGATATGTGGCGTAAAGGTGAAGGAGAAGCTGGCCCAGATCAGTAGGCATGCCAGGGCCACAGGAGGAGGACCAGCATGTTCTGTGCAGTTGACCCTAGAGGATGAGCTGATTGCCCAATGCCTGCAGCGTGAGCAGATAGAGGGCTTTGATTTCAGTAAACAGTCCTTGAGGTCAGGTAAGTGTGTTTTATCTATTATCTGGTATGTAGCATGTGAGGCGGTGGAAGGGAACATGTGACAAGTGTGAGGGTCCACCAACATGTGAATGTTTTCTGTCATCCACAGATGTGCTGGAGGGAGCTGGGCCGTCGTCGGCTGCTGGGTGACCCATGCCATCTCATGAGGAGAGTGCCCACACCTCTCCTCTGGGGGAAGTAGTGGAGGAGCATGGGGACCTCGAGGGAGTCGTCTACCTCATGGAGGATCCCACCATCCCTGTACCCTCCCAACCCTCCACCCCCATCAGGGGACCCTCCCAACCCTCCACCACCATCAGGGGTAGCTCCTCACCCTCCTCCACCATCAGGGGAAGCTCCTCAAGGGCCTCCCCATATACACGGCCCCAAGCCTCTCCTGCCCCCAGGAAGGCCACTAGAAAAACCAGGGGTGTTGCTGAGGCCATTCAGGAAACTCTGGCGAGGGATCAGGCCCACCAGACCCAACATGTGGGTGCTGTTGCCCATGACATGAGGCCTCTTGCAGACAGCGTGGCCTCCTCTGCAGAAATTTCAGAATGTCTGCATGATCTCAATGCAAATTGTGCAGCTATTGTGACCTGTTTTAGGGACCTGCAGGCCACGACAGCACGCCTCGTCACAGAGGTCAAGAGCCTCACAGTGGCTGTAAAGGCCACTACGGCGGAGGGGAGGCACAGGAGGCGGCAGGATCAGCAGAACACCACCCGCCAGCTGCGGATGCATGCTGAAACAAATGTGATACTAAACCGCATAGCCCTGGCGTTGGAGGGCAGGCAGGCAGAACCTTCCAGGAGTGGCAGACTTGAGGAGGAGTCTCCTCCTGATGCCCCACCCCCTCCTGAAGTTCCCCCCGGCAAGTGAGGAGCCAGAGACGTGGCACCAGGCGGAGCCCACGACAGGGCAATTGAGTGCCCTTTTTTTTTTTTTGGTATTGCTCCAGTGATGGGTGTTTTTTTTAAATGTATGTATGCACACGGCCAGTAGTGCAGGCTACAGTGTGAATGGTGTGTGAATGTGCGGGTGACACTCCTGCCAGTAAGGGGTGTCGCCCTCGGTTGTTGGGGAGAAGTTATCTCCACGACCGTGTGACTGTAGTATGAATGGACAGTGACACCATTGGAGCCTTGGCGCGGTGTTGCTGCTCCCAAGTCCTGCATGGTGGACTTGGGCTAATCCAATGTGATGTGGTGTGTGTGATGTAGGGACCACAGTGGTGTGCATGCGTGCATTGTCTGTGTGCCATGCTGAATGTGTGTGTTTAACGTGCAAAGGTGCCTACCGCGAGGTATCTCCTGACTGCTCTTCCCTCAGCAGACGGGGTAGCCTCAGGTGGGGGGGGGTGGGCAGTGTGGTTCGGGGGTCAGGTCATCACATATGTCAATCTCCAGGCCCTTTCTCATGGCATAGTTGTGCAGAATGCAACATGCACCGATGATCTGGCACACAAAGTTTGGTGAATACAACGGGGTACCCCCGGACTTATCCAGGCATCGGAAACAGGACTTCAGGAGGCCAAATATGCGCTCCACCACTGCACGGGTACGTATGTGTGCTTCATTGTATCTTCTCTCTCCTCTGGTTTGGGGATCCCGGAATGGAATCAAGAGATGGGGCCCAAGTGCATATGCCGCGTCACCTGGAAGGGAAAAGACAGGAGGATGTTAGCCATGCATGTGCCCCTCGCAAAGTCTGCATCATGGGGTCGGACAGTCATGCCTGACTCCCATGTCACTCACCAACCAGCCAGCTGTTCCCGTAAACGTTCTGTTCAAATTCTGTTGAGATGTTGCTGTGACAGTATATGTAGCTGTCGTGGCTGGACCCAGTGTGTTTGGCACGGACATGCCATATGAGGCATTTGGCATTGGCTATCACCTGTACGTTGATGGAATGCCAATGCTTGCGATTGCGTAATATGTGCTCTGTGTCACGGGGGGGCCGTAGTGCCACATGTGTGCAATCAATGGCCCCGATGGTGCGTGGGAATCCTGCAATTTCGTAGACATCACGCATTGCCTTCTGCCGCAGGTGCTCCTGGGTGGGTTTGATGATGTGGTGGGACATGCGTCTGAGGATTGCGGGGACAACCTGGTGCACACATCTGCTCATGGAGGATTGTGACATCCCAGCCACGACTCAACTTGTACGCTGGAACAAGCCACTGGCAAGGAAATGCAGTGTTGCCAGTACCTTGACCAGTGTCTACACTGCTTGTGAGCATTGTGTCTTGCTGGTGATGTCATCATGCAGTGTTCTGGCTATTTCCTGTATGGCTTCAGGGCTGAATCGGAAAATGAGAAACACCTCCCATTCACCCATGCCAAAGACGTTCATGCGTACATGGCGGTGGACCCATTAGTAGTGCTAGGACCACGGCTGCCATGTGTTGGCCTGCAAGGGTGGTTGCTCAGCTCGTCCCTAACGGTGCTGCTGAAGCTACTCTCCAGCTGACTTGTGCAAGTCTGGTGCATAGTTACCCCTGCTTTATGCTTTAGGCCGGGTGTACAGCTTAGGCGCACTGCGCGTAGCCTGCGCCGAAGGCGCGCATGTTCGGGACTTGGTGTATCTCCCTCATTTGCATATTTTCATAGGAAATCAATGGGTGCGCCAGATGCGTTCGGCGTAAATATGTGCCTACGATGCGCAAGCATAGGAAAGTTACGCCGGCCGGGAAAAGCCTAGTTTCGGGCGTATCTAGTTCTGTGGGTAAGGCGCATAGATACGACGGCGCAAATTTAGACTTACGCGGCGCATCTCGAGATACGCCGGCGTAAGTCCTACCTCAATCTAGCCCATGATGTCTCCCTGTGTATACATATGCGCATGAGCAGACTGGCAACTGGCTGGGAAGATAAGTGCGAGCCTGTCAATGCTGGCGCCAGACAGACTATTTAAACAGGCTGCAGTTTGGTGTGCAGCTTCTGTGCGCTTGTTCCTGATTGCTGTGTTTGACTTCTGATCCTAACCCAGCTTGCTCCTGACCTCTGTTCTGTTTGACTGCTACCTGCCCTGACCATGGCTTGTCTCTGGATTGTGCCTTCTGTTCTTGCCTGATCTAACTCCCGTTGCTTATTTGGCTTGTGACCCGACTCTCCTGTTGTCTGCCGTCTATGCCTGATCTGCCCGACTATTATGGACCCGGCTCATCTGACCCTGCATCCTGCTCATCCAGCCTGCTACAGCTCTTCAATCCAGCAAGGTCTCATCTGTCTCCTGCTTACCCACAGACTGCCGCCAGCCAAACTCAGTGCCAGCTTATATGCCACCAGCCGGTTCTGCTGCCACATCCACCAGCTGACTGCTGCCACCATGCAGTCTATTGGACTGATCACAGGCACTCCTACCTCGCTGTGCTCGCATTGCTGCTCTCTAACCAGGAGATCACTAACCAGGTATGGGACAGGAGGGCAGGATGATGTCATTGTCTGGGGAAAAAACATATTGCTATTATCTTAAAAATAAAAGCAGCACAAATTTGTATTTTTATGACACAAAAAAGCACAAACGTAGAACTAACAAATAGTATGTTTGTTTTTAAGATTTAATAACATGGGGTGCAAAGTGAGTGGGTTGTTATCAAATAAAAACAAGCTGCTATATCTTAAAAACCATAACAGCACAAATAAAAATATTAGTAGCACAAACATAGCACTAAAGAAACACTTGAGTTTTTATTTGTGCAGATTGTACGGGGGGGCAAAGTGAGTGGGGTTTGAAAAAAACAAAAAAACTGTTAACTTAAAAACCATAACAGCACAAATAAAAAATTTTAGCAGCACAAGCGTAGCACTAACCAACGAGGCCAGTTTTATGTCATTTGGGCATTGTAGGGGGGCTGAGTGACCTTTGGTGACCTTTAATAAATCATAAATAATGCAAAAACGATAAAAGATAAAACAGAAATATTAGCAGCACAAAACAGCACAAACGTAGCACTAACCATTGAGAACAGTTTTTTGTGTCATTTGGGTGTTGTAGGGGGGCTGTGTGACCTTTGGTGACCTTTTAATAAATCATTAATATCGCAAAAACAATAAAAGATGGAAAGGAAATTTAAACAGCACAAAACCGCACAAACATAGCACTAAAGAAAAACACTTGAGTTTTTATTTGTGCTGATTGTAAGTTGGGCAAAGTGAGTGGGGGTTTGAAAAAATAAACTGTTATAACTTTAAAACCATAACAGCACAAATATATTTTTTAGCAGCACAAACCAGCACAAACATAGCACTAATCACTGAGACCAGTTTCGTGTCATTTGGGCGTTTTAGGGGGGGCTGATTGACCTTTTGGTGATCTTTAATAAATCATTAAAAAGGCAAAAACGATAAAAGAGAAAACGGAAATATTAGCAGCACAAAACATCACAAACATAGCACTAACCAATGAGACCTGTTTTGTGCCATTTGGCTGTTGTAGGGGGGCTGCGTGATGTCATAGTCTGGAAAAAACAATTGCTAATATCTTCAAAATAAAAGCAGCACAAACGTAAATTTTTGGGGCACAAAACAGCACAAACGTAGCACTAAAGAAACACACCTGAGTTTTTATTTGTGCTGATTGTAGGGGGGCGAGCTTCTCTGAGCTGATAAATTCAAAGACGCCTCGAAAATAAAAGCAAAAGAATGATGCAGCAGGCTAGTCCATTTTGCTGATATTTCATTGCAGCCACTCAAAATAGTACACAGTAGTTTGTATGCTCCCCATGTGCTTGTATGCATGCCTGACGAGATGACGGATGGTTTTCTGAGGTATTTCCTCCCAGATCTGGACCAGGGCATCACTGAGCTCCTGGACAGATTAAGATTCAACCTGGTGACGTCGGATGGACCAAAAACATAATGTCCCAGAGGTGTTCAATTGGATTTAGGTCAGGCAAGTGTAGAGGCCATTCAGTAGTATCAATTCATTTTATCCTCCAGGAACTGGCTGCATACACTCACCACATGAGGTTGGGCATTGTCGTGCACCAGGAGGAACCCACTGCACCAGTGTAGTGTCTGACAATGGGTCCAAGGATTTCATCCCGATTCCTAATTGCAGTCCAGGGTGCCACTGTCTAGCATGTAGAGGTCTGTGCATCCCTCTGTGGATATTCCTCCCCAGACCATCACTGACCCAGCACCAAACCGGTCATGCTAAACGATGTTACAGGCAGCATAAAATTCTCCACGGCTTCTCCAGACCCTTTCACATCTGTCCACATGTGCTCAGGGTGAATCTCCTCTCATCTGTGAAAAGTACAGGGCGCCAATGGCGGATCTGCCAATTCTGGTGTTCAATGGCAAATGCCAATCGAGCCCCACGGTGCCGGGCAGAGAGCCCACTAGAGAACGGTTTTGCTGATGGGTTAGGGACTTTCTACAGCCGCGTCCAGTTCTCCTAGAGTAACTGCCTGTCTCCTGGAATCTCCTCCATGCTCTTTAGACTGTGCTGGGAGATGCAGCAAACCTTCTGGCAATGGCACGTATTAATCTGGACTGCATGTGCAACCTCTATAGGGTCCAGGTATTGTCTCATGCCACCAGTAGTGACACTGACCCTAGCCAAATGCAAAACTAGTAAAAAACAGTCAGAAAAGATGAGTAGGGGAAAAAAAATGTCAGTGGCCTCCACCTGTAAAACAATTCCTGTATTGAAGGTCATCTCATTGTTACCCATCTAGAGCACCTGTTTTTAATTTCATTAACACAAAATCCGCTAAAACTGATTAACAACCCCCTCTGCTAATTAGCTGACCAGATCAATATTCCAGGAGTTTAATTATCTTGATGCTATACTCTGATTTAAAAGCGTTCCCTTAATCTTTTTGAGCTGTGTGTGTATGTATGTATGTATATATATATATATATATATATATATGTGTATGTATGTGTATATATATATATATATATATATACACACACATACACGCCTACACACCCCTGTTAAATTTCAGGTTACTGTGATGTAACAAAATTTGACAAAAAACAAAATGTATTTCAGAACTTTTTCCACCTTCTTAATGTGATTTATAAACATTACAACTCAATTGAAAAATCAACTGAAATCTTTTTTTTTTGGGGGGGGGGGGGGGGTAAAAATTCAAACTAAAATAATGTGGTTGCATTAGTGTACACGATGTAGCTGTGTTCAGAATTAAGCAATCACATTCAAACTGCTGTTAAGCCCTGGTTCACATTGGGCTGCGGGAGTGAAGCCGTGCGAGTTCACCTGAACTCGCACGATTTCACTCCCGCTGGCAGTCCCGATTTCGGCCGCGATTTAAGAGACATCTGTGCAGGTTTCTGCACAGATGTCAATGTAAATCGCGGCCCAAAATCGCAAAAAGTAGTACAGGAACTACTTTTTGAAATGGGTGCAGCGCCGCATATGCGGCGTCGCACCGATTAGGACAGTGTCATTGCCGGCAAATGCCGCCGATTTGAGATGCGATTTCACATGTGAAATCGCATCTCAAATCGAAGCAAATCGTACCCAGTGTGAACCTGGGTTAAATAGGAGTCAGTATACACCTGCCATCATTTAACGTACCTCTGATTAACCCCAAATAAAGTTCAGCTGTTCAAGTAGGTTTTTCCTGACATTATCTTGGTCACATCCTACAGCAAAAGCCATAGTCCACAGAGAGCTTCCAAAGCATCAGAGGGAGCTTATTGTTAAGAGAAGTATGGGTTTCCTTTTTTTTTTTTGCTTACATCTATTCTATATGAGCTGCTGATATCTATAACCCTTTCCAGCTGTCTCAGAAGTGCCCCTATTCTGTTAAAATCTTGATAAATACCTGTGGGATGTTCTACAGACTTTCATACAGCATCATGCTGTGAATATAGAGTCTGGATACACCCCCTTCCCTGTCATTTTGCTTGACTGATGTCCTCTCTCCTCTCTCCCCTTGTTTCTGAGACTTCACAGAGCATATCTGCTCCCCCTCCCTTTCTCACTTCTCTCTCTCCTCCCCCCCCCTTCCTATCTATCAGCACAGCCACATCTTTTAGGGGAGTGGGGACAGAGGCAGGGGGTGTGTTGGTGAAGATGTACACACCCCCTGAAACTTTTCAAACTGAAAATGGACCGTTTTTGCCATCTGAAGGAAAGTTCATGTGCACATACTGTAAAAAATAAGAGGTAGGACAAAAAGACTAGCTGATAATATGTGACTAATGTGATATGTACTAGTTGTTTAACCCTTCCCATACTTCTCCTTTAAAAGGTTTAACATTTTGAAAAAATATATTGACAATTTTACAAAAATGTGAGGGGTGTACTCACTTTTGTGAGATACTGCATATGTACACTGTATATGTATCTCACAAAAGTGAGTACACCCCTCAAATTTTTGTAAATATTTTAGTATATCTTTTTAGAGCTGCACGATTCTGGGAAAATGAGAATCATGATTCTTTTGAATGAAGATCTCGATTCTCAAAAAACTTTATTTTAAAAATTTACAATCTCTGAACATTAGGTTATCAAACCAAATAGCAATAAATAAGCCTTATATAAAAGGGAGATCATCACTATGACACTGGATAACACGTGAATGCAATGTAGTGGCCACATCCCTGGATTCATTGTATAGAACAAACAAAGGACTGTTCCCACTTGGATGGGACTTTTAAGGCCACAAACACTGAAGTGCAATATCAAATTGGTTTATTTTTACATAAAGATAGATCACATACAATAATCAATGGCTAAAAAGCATAATTTGTTTTGCTATGTATGTCGCATAAATTTATTATACCACATCTAGTGGTTTATGCCTTTTAACCATTGATTATTGTTGTGTGATCTAACACACAGGTAGGCCTAGACAGTTGGTGGTAATAGGGGATTCTATAATCAGAAGGACTGATAGAATAATTTGTCGCCAGGATCGCCTCAACCGAATGGTTTGCTGTCTCCCTGGTGCCAGGTTTCGGCATGTGGTGGACCGGGTGGATAAATTACTGGTAGGGGCTGGGCATGACCCAGCTGTCTTGGTCCATGTTGGAACCAATGACAGTATACATGAAAGGTGGAGGCTCCTTAAGAATCAATTTAAAGAACTAGGCTGCAAGATGAATGGAAGGACCTCCAAGGTGATATTCTCTGAAATATTGCCTGTGCCATGCGCAACACAGGAAAGGCAGGGGGAGATTAGAGAGCTGAATGCATGGCTAAAGACCTGGTGTAGGAAGCAGGGATTTGGGTTTCTAGAGCACTGGGATGACTTTTCATTGGGGTGCAACCTATATGCTAAAGATGGTTTGCACTTGAATGGAAGGGGGTCTGCTGTGCTGGGGGGAGAGGTTTATGGGAATGCTGGAGGAGTATTTAAACTAGACTTGAAGGGGGAGGGTGAACTAGAATTACATCGGGCACACAGGTCAGTTAGGGGTCAGACATTAATGGAGAGTGGAATGGGGATAGATGGAGGTGGGGTTATGGCAGGTGACAAAGTTCCCATGTTGCAAACAGCCATTGGAAATTATAGTGCCATTTGCACTACTAAAAATTATATGAAAAACACCAGCGAAAAATGTAACAATACATTTAAGTTAATCATTGGAGTTTGTTATAGACCACCCAATGTTAATGAGAAGGTGGAGACTCGGCTCCTTGCACAGATGGAAAGGGCTGCAAGGGCTGGGACGGTGATAATAATGGGGGATTTTAACTACCCAGAAATTGACTGGAATAATAGAATTTCTGGGACAGTTAAAGGACAACAATTTAAAAACCTATTGCAGGACAATTTTATGGTCCAGTTTATTGAGGCCCCAACTAGGAATGATGCTCTGTTGGACTTGGTAATCTCAAACCATGCAAAGCTCATTACTAATGTCCAGATAAAGGAACACTTGGGTAGCAGTGATCATAACATGATTTCATTTAATATTAACTATAAGCAAGAAATACATACAGGAAAGCTAAAAACACTTAATTTCAAGAGAGCAAATTTTCAAAGCATGAGGACTGCTCTCCAGGGCTTGGACTGGGAGGGAATATTGGCACAGATGAACACAGAACAGAAGTGGGAATTCTTCAAAAAGACTCTTTGGAACCTCACTGCAAAGTATATTCCCATGGACAATAAGTTTAAAAGGCTAAAGATAAAACCTATGTGGCTCACGGTCAAAGTTAAAAAAGCTATAAACAATAAGAAAATAGCTTTTAAAAAAATATAAAAATGAAGGAACACTAGTGTCGTTTAAATGTTACAAAGAATATAATAGAATATGTAAAAAGGAAATCAAGGATGCAAAAATTCAAAATGAATGACAGATTGCAAAAGATAGTAGGACAAACCCCCAAAAATTATTTAAATATATTAATAGTAAAAAGGTCAAGTCTGAGCATGTAGGCCCTTTACAAAATAATCTAGAGTGGGTGACTGAGGACATAGAGAAGGCAAATGTATTAAATGCTTTCTTCAGCTCTGTGTATACAATGGAGTATGGGGGAGCTCATGTCCATAATGGGGGTGGGAGTGACACAGCCCCAAATCCACAATGGCTCAAAAGTGATATGGTCCAAAATATTTACACAGAATAAAGGTGAATAAAGCACCTGGACCAGATGGCATCCACCCACGGATCCTAAAAGAATTGAGCTCTGAAATTTCAAAAGCCACTGTATCTAATATTTAGGGACTCATTAATGACAGGAATAGTACCACTGGATTGGCGTAGAGCCAATGTGGTGCCTATATTTAAAAAGGGAACACAGTCTTTACCAAGTAACTATAGACCTGTTAGTTTAACTTCAATAGTTGGGAAGATACTGGAACGTTTAATAAAAGACCACATGGATGAGTTCTTGCTGTGCTGGAAACAAACTATTAAGCAGCAGACAGCATGGATTCATGAAAGACAGAAGTTGTCAGACAAACCTGATTTCCTTTTATGAAGAGGTAAGTAAAACCCTGGACAGAGGCGTGGCAGTGGACGTGGTATACTTGGATTTTGCAAAAGCATTCAATACAGTTCCCCACACGGCTCATGTGTAAGGTAAGGTCTACAGGATTAGATATATCAGTTTGTAAATGGATAGAAAACTGTCTGAAAGACAGGATTCAGAGAGTTGTGGTTAATGATTCTTACTCTGAATGGTCCAAGGTTATCAGCGGTGTACCCCAAGGTTCAGTGTTGGGTCCCTTACTTTTCAATATATTTATAAATGATATTGGGTCTGAGATCCAAAGTAACATTTCTGTCTTTGCAGATGACACCAAGCTATGCAGTGGAATAACGTCCTTGCAGGATGTCTCCAATTTACAAGCCGACCTCAATGCTCTGTCTAATTGGGCGACTATGTGGCAGATGAGGTTTAATGTTGATAAATGTAAAGTTATGCACTTTGGGGCTAAGAATATGCATGCATCATACATGCTAGGGAGTT